>CAKNYM010044820.1:23486-68781 GCA_932195095.1 Andricus curvator | reverse complement strand
ATTCCTTTTGCCTATGCCCAGGCTGATCCTGTAACTCGCGAGTTACAATATATATATATATATATATATATATATATTGCGGTAATTTTAAACATGTTCAAACTCAGAAATTCTGTAAGGATTAAAACATTTTTCAAAGCTCTTGTATCGAATATTATCAACAGGATAAAAAAATTAGTCAAAGTAGGCGAAGGGGTTCGTAGCCTACAAGAACGTTGATTAGGTGTTCAAACCTTCCCGTCAATAACTTCCCTCCCGAACACCCCTACTACCCTCACCACCCGCACTTTTCCATTCCACATTTGTCCACGCTTCTAATACTACACCTCCCTTCATTCCTCCTCAATTCTTCTACTTCCCTTCCATATTTTCCCCTTACTTTCGCTACTACCCCTCCCTTCACATCCCCACGCCCCCTATTTCCCCTCCCCATTTTTGCTTCGCTTTCCCATTACCCCTCTCCTCATTTCCCCTTGCTTCCCCAAACTTCCAACTACCTTCCCTAATTCCTCTCTTTTCATTTCTGCACGCTTTCTCTACTTACCCTCCCCTCATTTCCCCTCAGACAGACTGACATTTCCTTCCCATCATTTCTCCTCCTAAGAAAAAAAGTACGATGGATGGTCGGACAACCGACCGAGACTATAAGGGTTTCTGTCCGGGGTTACAAAACCCTAAAAGTTTGTAAAACTTTTCTACTGTATTTGTTAGAAAATACTTAGTCGTGCGTTTCGAAATTATGGTATAGAGTATATAGATTGAACATTCTTCAAAAATAAGTCGTTACATTTTTCATTCTTCTTGAACTTCGTGTATCGAGTAATGATAACATAGTTCAAGTCCTGAGCAAAGTCGAGGGTACTTTGGAAAAAGTGAGAAAGAGAGAGACCAGTGTTGCTGATTATGTCAGGTTGGTAAGACCTGACCAATTATTTGTTTGTGGGTTCGTAGTCTCTAAGGATCCTATGGGGATTGCGTCAATAAAAAGTGTTCGAAATAAATGAGATATAGTTAAGATAACAGATGATTTATTAGGAAGATAAAGAAAAGATAAACAGTTACATAAAGTAAAAACTTACAATTACCTTTCTAATCCTGAAAGGGCAAGAGAGGTTGACGTGTCGATTGTATCTCTGATACGTCGTAGAGCAGCGACGGAACTCTACCGGAAGTTTGATTGAATATACTTGCACGATTGAACGGAAGTAATTCAATTATAGTAGTGAAAGGATTCACGATCACGGTTTACTAGCAGAGCGATACACGGTCCTAAACAGCTACCGAATCCGCTGTTGAATTCATTTCACGAACGTATAACCAACGGACTTTATTTAGAAAGTGACAGTTTGACTTGTCGATGGTATGTGTGATATATTGCAGAGCGGCGACGTGACGGAACTCTACCGGATGTTTTGTGAGAATTGACTTGGATAAGAATCACAAGACAATTCAAAGATGAGTTCTTTCTTGAACTTATAACCGGTGGACTTTATTCGGAAAGAAACTCGTACGACGACCGAAACCGAAGGGATTTACAAGTAACCGTTCACCCCTTTAAATCAGGGATGTTGTAATGTTATATATTTTCTGAAAGCTCGGGTCGTGAATAACCCAAATGTGAAATACTAGCGTCAGTCGGTCACATATATGCTAGTTATATGAGCCTTTGGCGTTAACATGGGAGTCTATGAGAAAAATCATTACTCTAGTCAGATACGCCCTAATAACCCGGCTATGCTATGAATAGACACCATGCATGACCTGTGCAAGCAGATCGGGAGATTATGAGACTTGGGAGACATAAGAACACACACAGTTTTGTTTGTTGATGAATTGATTGTTATTCTTATAGACTCCTAGTATTTCATATTTAGGTTACTCATGACAAGAGCTTTCAGAAAATATATAACATTACACCATCCGTTCACCGTTCACCGACTTGTTCAGAGCGACTTGTAGATTGAAGCTGACAGTATGACTGCTAGGAACGTAAGGCGATTACCAGGGGTGGCTCTGGGGTTTATATATGATTTGTTCATGCCAAAAATCACGAGAATCAGCGAGATCTTCTTTATACCCACACTCCACTGCACCAGAGAGGGGGAACAATTATCCTAGGTCTGGAGATAATTCACTCCATGCAAAATAAAGCATGAGCTATTCGGCCATGGCTATGTAAACTAATTGCTATAGTGTTTATAATTTTGCTTCGAGAGATGATATTGTGCCGCAAGGTTAAGTTTTTGGTTAGGAAAAACAATTGGATTGGAAAGTAGAAAGGTTAAAATACGCAAGGTTGGTGGAAGTAAAATGAAGATGGCGTTGTGTATAGAAAATAAAGGCGCGAAATATGATTTAAATCTTAGAGAGATAAGAATAATGTGATAATAAAAAGAATGAAATGTGGCAATTGGATCTCCTATTTGTGCATAAGTATACAGTGAAATTAAAAACAACAGTTATTGTTTGTAAAAAATTGTAGGATAGGAAGAAAATCTCTATTTGTTGGATTGTAGAGAAAGGGTTAAAAAATAAACGGTGGGAAAAACCCATTTTTTGTAAGAGAAGATTCAAGTAATTTTCTCGAATCTAAGTATTTAGGGCAGGCCCATAACATATGATTAATATCCTCGTCGGGAAAACCACAGAAAGCGCACTCCCCACCATCGATAAAATTTTTCTTAGCTAGACAGCAGCTAAGTTGTAGTGATTGGCACTTAGACTTGACATAATGACTATTGATTTCCTATCGAGTTTAGATTAATAAAACCACGGTTTATTGAATTTTTATGAATCAAAAAAGTTCCAAAAAGTAATATTGACAAATTCCTGCGAATTCGGAAGCTTTACCCCAAGCTTCCAGAGTAGAGTTCAGATGCAGGGGAAGGATTTCTGACCAAATGTCAGTGTGAGGAAGCTTTAGATTATGAAACGTTTCTTCTTTAGTAGCGAATTTAGCTAAATTGTCCGCGTTTTCATTACCTGAAATGCCCTTATGACCAGGTATCCATACCGAAACTATATTTAGATTATTTTTTGTAGCTATGGAAAGAGCATTTCGAATCTTGTCAATAAGCTATGACGTAGAGGAAGAGGCATTGAAGTTTTGACAAGCTTCTAATGCACTTTTTGAATCAGAGAAAATCACTGAATTGGAAATGTTATTATCCAAAATGTGCTGAATTGTCTCACTAATCGCTAACGCTTCCGCTGTATATACATATATAGAAGCATGTTCCCCGACAAAGGAATCTGGAAACTTTTAACCGTCGGTTTAAAAGTGTGTAAAATTCGAAAATTTATTATTAGAAAAATTGTTGGAAATTATTTCAGGAGAATTACTATTCTGTATGACTGAAACTATTTGTAACTCAATCGCTGGTTGGAAAACCCTCAATGGATAGGGACTCAAGAAATGTAATGGAGTGGCTGAATTTAAAACTCAATTTACAAATTTTAATAGGAAGACCAATCTCCAGCAGGTCATTAACTAAAATGCTTGGAATGACATTGTCATACGGGGTTTTGACATCTAAAAACAGACAGGCCGTCTATTGATTTTTTGATTGAGATAAATATAATTCAGAAGAGAGGATCGCCAGATTATCAGCACAGAAATGGTTTTTCCTAAATCCATATTGAGAAGGAGGAAGGATATTTCGATTTTCTAACCAATAGACAAGTCTATTCGAAATCAGTTTTTCTGCTACTTTTAAAGAACAAGAAGCTAACGCAATTGGTCTAAATTTCTTTCTAGTATTTTTTGGAAGAAGGAAGATCAAGAAATCTTTCCACGAGTCAGGGGAAACACTCTCATTAACAATGGAATTTAAGATATGAAGAAAATGTAGAAGGGAGGCTTTTGGAAGGTTTGATATTACTTCAAAATGAATCTTATCAAGACCAGGAGAGGATTTTGGTTTCAAACTTTTAAAAACAGAAGCCATCTCTTCAAAAGAAAAGAATGGTCCAAAATTTCAATTCGCTGCAATGCAGCATTGTTATTTGACGAAGCAAGTGTATCGTTCCGAAAGGAAGGATTGCTTTCTAAAAAGAAATCATTCGACATCACTAAAAAGCTTTCTATATAAGCATCCGTGTCATCTAATGTATCTAAATTTGTAGAGCTAGATGTAGGCGAAGGCCGATTTAATGAGCTGTGTCCAAACCCTCTTATTTTATTGCAAACATTAATAATAGGAGAATTAAAAGACAAAGATTCACAATATGATCTAAAACTGGCACATTTATTGGTTTTTAACCTTTTTGTAGTTAATGTCTGATATTTTTGAAAATCCATGAAGTTTTCGTAATTGGAAGAGGCAACATAATGCTTAGATTTGGCTAATCTTAAGCGAAAAATTTTATCGCATTCATCATTCCACCAGGGGGGGGGGGTTCGGATAAAATATTTTCCTGATAGGCTTCCTATCTATTTTGGGGTCCTCCTTATGAAGGGCATCATCTACGTCCTTTACAAAATTATAATACGCATTGGTAATATCATACCGAGATTTCAGTTCAGGAATATTGTCTACTTAATGGAGTGACGACAAAAAGGATTTGAAATTTTTTCAATCAACCCATTTCAAATTATATTTGCGTGAAAAGAACTGGTGGTATTTAAATGGAATGCCGATATCAATTTTCAATGGGAAGTGATCGCTAACCATTTTATCTTCAAGAACTGACCATGAAGCAATTAGTTTTAAGTTACTAGACGCTATCTTTAAATCTACAGCTGATCTGGCCTGTCCTGGACGACTAAATAGAGTTGATTCTCCACTATCAATAACAAATAGATCCGTATCAGATAACGCAATAAAAATTGATATCCCTGATAGACAAGAAGATTCGCAGCCCCAAGATGGATGATGTGCATTGAAGTCCCCTCGAATAAAAATGCACGCAAAGTTTGAAGTTGAGTCAAAGAAAATCTGTCAATTAATTGACCTAACAGAAGCGTGAGGATTTTTATAAACATTTACAATGAGTAATTGTCCCAAATCAGTTGGAATGACCACTGCGAGGATGTCATCTATACCATAAATAGAATTTATTTGCTTAAATGGAATGTCATTTCTAATAGCTATCAAAAGACCACCCCCCGATCGATCAGGGCGATCTCTTCTTGAAACATTAAAAACCTTGGAAAGAAACCTGGACTGGGGTTTAATCCAGGTCTCATTCAACAGAATTATATCAATTTCGTGCAATTTAAGGAAAATACCCCGACAATTCCATTGAAGAATATTTAAAGAAGTTTTCGTAGCCATTAACTAAGAAGAAATATTGGAAGTAACAGACTGTGAGGAAGGTATCGAATTGAGATTAAAAGGGGGGATGGAGAGGGAATTAAAATTATTCAGCATGGCCAGCAAAGGAGCCATTTGATTATAAAGCTGTGTCAGAAAAGACATAATCTGTGCAAGACTTTCAGCAAATTGAAGAGGAAGGGAAGAATTAAAAGAGGAAGAAGAAGTAGAGCTACAGGGGCTGACATTTTAATATTTAATGATATTAAAGAAGTTCGACATGTTGTTGGAGCGATTTGAGGCAGCATTTTGCTTATTGTGATTGTAGTTTTGGCGAGAATTTAACAGTGGGATATGTTGATTATTCTGGTCTTGTGCACGTGATTTTGGTTTAGAAAAATATGTGGTAGCTGCAAAAGACTGCTAAATTTCTTATCCGAAGCTGAGTGTGGTCCTTTGCAGTTCAGACAAACAAGAGGTTTTTCTTGAGGACACTCAACTCCAGAGTCATGTGGAGCTCTACCACAAGAACGACGGCGAGGATTTTTGCATTGCTTAGCAACATGTTCATATCTGCAGCATTGGTAGCAAATTTGTGGTTGAGAAATTTATGGTCCAACTCTAACTCTCAATTGGAAGATATCAATGTAATCTGGGACCTCTTGACCTTCAAATCTAATCTGCATGGTTTTTGTCTGGACAAGTTCTCCTTTGTCATTCCTAATTATAAAGCGACGTGCACTGAGAACCGAGCATTTAGAGCTTGTGACTGAATATCTAATGATATCATAATTAGAAATTTTTAAAGGAACATCGCGCACAATGCCCTCACGAGCAACCCGATAGTTGGGGATGAAAGCAACGAGGTTAGATTTAGCCAAGAGTTCAGAACTATCAATAACCTTGTTCGCGCTTTTCCCATCGTAGCATTCCACGACAATTCTTGAGCAGCTAGATTTTTCAATGTGTTTGATTAGACCCGGAAAAGATGTATGGAGAATTTTTCCTACCACCATGAAATGTTTGGGTTCGCAATCCTTTTTAGGTTCTGCTGTTACGAAAAAGGGACCTTTGTTATGGACTGTGTAGCGATTTTTAGTAAGTTGGTTGTAAGAATTGAAGGCTCGAGAATCATTGGTATGTTGAATTTTACTTTTCTCACAAGCAGAAGAATCAATCAGATGTGAGGAGTCCCGCTTTCCCGGTCTTTCCTTTGATGAATTGAGGTTAGGGACGGCAGCACGTGCCGACGATTTAATCAGATTTTGTGAATTCTGAGGTTGCTGAATCTCATTGCTAAGATTTTTTAGAGAGCTATTTACCACATTTTCATCCAATTCAGAATCTGATTCCATTGTAACGTCATTGTTTGAAAGCCCGTCGTTATCCGGGGGATCCGATTTTCCGGAAAATGTCGCCATGTTTTGGCGCAGGCCTTTTGGCCTTTGGCATAACAAACCACCACCTACTTGCGCTCAGTATAAGGTTATAAAGGGTCCAGAATAATAAGGAAGGACAAAGTTATAAAGGCACTTCACGTTAGACGACTGATGCAATTTTAGCCTTGACAAAACACCGAACCATAGAGCAAGTGAACTACCCTTCACGGCGTCTCAGACGCGACCTTCGAAACCAATCAGCGAGATGTTACTTGATACGCGCGACTCTCGATATTGAGTTTCGAATGACTCAAGCGAGCAACTAATTATCTTCGTGTGCCACGACTGTCAGTGACCGCGCCTTTCCACTCTTGACCTTTCATGAATAGAGATTCCAGATGCTACTCACCCGCATTTCCATATATCTAGTCACATTCTATTGACTACTGCCTTGTCTGACTATATACATGTTCTTCCCCTTACTAATTAGGTTGTACATTAATAGTTGACTGATGTGTGGGATATATCATTAGAATTATTACTTTAAACACATGTATGTACTTATATTCCATATATTTGGATTTGACTTTGAAATTTTTATTGTTCAAATTGTTAGGATTATGAGTACATATGATAATGGACATGCATATAATGATCTTATGATGGTAAAATCCGTAATCAGCTTCTTTCTTTAACTGAGCATTCGTTAAGTTATCGGTATTCACCGAGTTCGTATCCTTCCATGTTAACACACTTTAAGTACCTGGTGGTTTCTATCTTATCGGCCGTAGCACAGTTACCACAGTTAGGTTTAAACTCAGAAAAAACCGATAATGCGCCTGCATATAGTTGATGGCGGTAGCTTGGCGTACGCGGAGTAAGGTAGGTTGCGCCTAGTTTAGGCGTTACATCAAATTTTTCAAAATTGGGGATGTAACACATAGTAAACAGATTGCTGGAATTATGATTATTATTATTGTATACTTTTCAGACCTTGAGTGTTGAATAATGATAAATGAAAATTGCTGAAACTTTCTAAAATTGCCGGCTGTGACAAACCGAATAATTAACTCATTAGTGATTTAATAATAATAGTCAATCCGAGATAGCAAACATTTAATTAAGAGCTCCGTTAAGGAGGGTAGTGTGCACAATTTTCAAACCTGTAATTCAAGCGCTTTGCTAAGTTCTTTTTTTGCTGTATGTGATATTTACTTCTTGATTTGATATTCAGAGTGGTTGAAAATCTCTAAATATTGATGAGGTTGGGTAGCTATGTACAAGAATATTAGAGTTCCGTTCAAATATTGTTGAATGTTTTTTTACACAATGAAGAGGAACGATAAATAGTGCTGCTGCTTAGAGTCCCTAATTTTTTTAAAAGTTTGTTCATAGATTCACAAAAGTCACAAAAGGTCGTGGATTTTTTTATCGCACACTCTGATTTAATCAATTTTCCAATAGATCATCACCTTCTTATGTGTTGCTCAAAAGCTTCTCTAAACAATTCATGAACTATTGTGATTAGGAAAAACTAATGAACTCTCCCTTGTACGTGCTGCTGGTGCGGTCATAGTCTAGGGTTTCTGGATTTCATAGATTGCTCTTATCGCTACTCGAGACATTGGTGGGTTCACTATAGATGTTCCGATTGCGTAATGAAGAGAAGAGTGGGATCTATCGGCGACTCGCATTTCTATAGTGAATTTGACTGACACAGAAGGTGCCTGGGTCAACAAAGATGCAGACAGCTGCAACTAACCCGGTAATATGCTACTATAATAAAATGGCCATTTTTGGAAATTTCTAGTTATATGACAGCCTTCTGGATTTTACGTGCTACAAAAGATTCAGAATTTGAATAATAAAATGACTGAAAGAACCTTTCACTAAAGTAAAGCTTCCTGACCTAAAATTAATGGTTATAACATAAACGCAGTTTTATATATTGGAGTAATAGAAAGAACCTTCACTAAAGTGAAGCTGCTTATCCTAGTATTTATGGTTATAACATAATTGCAGAGTCAAAGCTTTGTTTAAAATTCTTGCAGACGGTGAACAAGCCGAAACTGTAATAATAATAATAATAGTTGAAAGAAAAAGGAAACATGAAGTGACAAATTTGAATTAAATTTTCTTAAGACGCAACATGAAGCAGGCCCATTCGAACGAACATAGTTCAAAATCGATTCCAGGAAGATATACAGTTGAATCACATGTGTAGGAACATAGTAGACATGAGCTCAAAAAACCAATCTGTGTGATTAATAGTATAAAGAAATGAATAAGGGAAACATTTATATACACAAAAAAATAATCAGTTGATTAGATACATTGGACATCAGTTAGATGGTGAAATCGGAAGCGGGCACAAACGTGTTACGTCACATCTGTAGGTACCTATGCTTGTGTGTGAACTGATACCACTCGTACGATTTTATCTTTCTCTGGGTACGTGTCAACAATGCGACCTAATTTCCAACTTATGGATGGAAGATTGTCTTCTTTTAGAACCGCAAGTAAACCCACCTGATTAAAATCTTGTGGAGAAGCTGAACACCACTTGCTGCGTTTCATCATTTGATTTAAGTATTCCTCAAACCACCAGACCAAAACTGTAGCCGCATAAATTTCACATGCTGGCAAGACGATAATCGCCCTTCTGGAATGTCACGCAGGTATTCCTGTGGAAAGCTGCTTAAAGGACTACCAATGAGGAATTGGCCAGGAGTCATAAGTTTCAAATTGTTCTTGTGTTAATAACGTCTTACCGACATTGTGAAACCAGTGGTGTTTAAAAGATTTTACGGCAGCTCCCCAAAGCCCACCAAATGTTGAGATCATGGGAAGAGGAAATGCCAAGTAATTTTTTCTTCTGATAAGAAGTTTTAAACTGCAGGATCTTGTTCTGCTAATTGAATACAGTCATAAAGTCCTCTAAATTTATTACGTGCTTCTAGGAAATTGGTTGCGTTGTCCGAAAAATGTTTTTGCATTTTTTTCCGCGGGTAAAAAATATTTTTCGGTAACCGATAAACGCGTTAGTAGTCAGGTTGCTAACCAACTCGAGATGGATAGCTTTAGTCGCAAAACATACCAAAATTGAGACATAGACATAGACCTTATTGTGGTTTCTCTAATGCTTTCCTTAACACAGAAAGGTCCGCAATAATCAATTCCGACATCAAAAAATGGCCCGACTGGAACTTAGCGATTTTCTAATGGGTCGTGTGACATTTTTGCCATCAGTTGACCAATACATTTCGCAAATGCCATACAAAGTGGCTTGAGTACCTGCATGCAATTTTCTAACATGTCCTCCGTGAATGATAAGTTTTGTAATGTTATGGTTCCGCGGTGAGACAATAGGATGTTTTTGATATTGTGGTATTTTTGAATTTGCAAGTCGAGAACCGACTTTCACGATACCCTTTTCAAGAAATAGATTGAGCAAGGGTAATTAATTTTTTCGGTGGACATTTTCATCATTTTGAAGAGAATGTATCTCTTTTGAAAAGGCAGACATTTTTGTGAGTTGAAGAATTTCAAGATGTGAAGCATGAAGTTCAGCTTCCGCCAATGGACGAATGAGTTTGTCATTATTTCGTATTTTATGAGTCAAACGTAAAACATAAGCGAGTACGTTATGTAGTGTCCAAAGTGTCTTCCTTTTGACAGAGGCATTCCAGCCCATGTTGCTAAAATGTATTGTCTAGAAACTCATGTAAGGTTTGACCTCGAGAAATTAGATCTGCAGGGTTATCGCGTGTGGAGACGTGTCTCAAATCTTGTGGGTCTGTTGAAGATTGAATTTCTGCAGAGCAATTGGCTTCAAATGTCATTCTGACCAAAATTGAAGTTTATCAACTTTTACGTTGAGCGATTGAATGGTGCTTGTGTATAATTTCGCTAACAATTGTGCGTCGCATAATTCTAGTTTTCGAATCGTAGTGTGTTTTAGTGGGGTAATTCGTGACTTGGAACAGATGAGCGATGTGTAATGTTTTCTCTGATTGTCAGTGGAGTGGAGATATATGCATACTCCATATAATATCATTGTGGCACAGTTAATTAAAGCAAAGCAAAACAATAAGGCGGTATTTAGAAGGATCAGTTACATCCCCTTTCTTGTATATTATTCTAAGGAATATTTGTGACCGCGATATTGGTACCTTTTTCTGATCAATTATTTTATTGAATAACGAATTGATAATAAGTGAGGATCAGGATCCAAAACTAGGTAGGGAGACTTCAAGGTCTTTTCCCAGGTGTCGTCTATATCATCTTTATGCGAAGGTTTAAAGCTATAGCTATTTACTTTCTTCCGGAATTGTTTAGATTCCTTTGGACTTGCGAGAGAATCAAATAAGAGATTTTTATAATCTTCCTTATGGGTATATAATAATTTTGCGTGTTCTTTTTCATTGTTTGTATAAATCAACACAACGTCAAGATTGAATTTTTGTTGCTCGCATTTCTTAACTCGGTTTTACAATTATATTAAGTTCAGTCGCCGTCTTTTAAACAGCATTTGAAAAGTCATCTATCGTTAAAATTGCAGTGTTCACAGTAGGAGGGTAAGCGATAAAATCGAGATGGAACCCTTAACAATTCCTACATTATTAGTCGAGACTAAATCAATAACAAAAGCACTTGTTTCTCTTAGGAAAATACATTAGTCTGCGCAGTCGCTTTTAGTTCTTCCATTCAGGTCAAGAAACCATTTTTTTCAAAAAAACATCTGTTTTTCCTTTTTGCCCTGTTCAAGGATTAGACTCTTTCTGACGTCATAAAAATTCAAATCATTACAGAAAGTTTTCTCCTTTAATTCATCTAATTCTCCAATTTAACCATTAAAAGTCCTGCCTACAATTATTTAGTATTCTGGATATTTCAATGACACATCAAAGATGATTTCGTTTATATCACACATAGAATTTTTAAAATTAGAATTTGCGCTACAGTATGTTACTTCAATTACAATATTAAAATTATGAGATTCGAGTTTTACAAAAATGTAATCCTCTGCTATGCATATATTTTTCATTTCATATTTCTTTGGATTGATGATGACCCGAAGTTTGCTCTCCCTTATTGGTTTCCTTGGAAATAGGCTGTCACAACTGCTTTTGACTTGATCCTTGTTGCCGCAGTTATGGCAGAATTTATGCCATTTATTCGGACGTTTCTTCCAATAATAATCAACACCACTGCAACTGAAACAGGGTGATTTCTGCTTAGGCTGAATCCTAAGCTTTTGATTCCCCTCGGGAGTCCCGCCTCTAGGTGATCCTTGTGAGCTTGGAGTACTTAGAGTCCTCTTCGCGTCAGCTGCGAGGAATGCCAATCCGTTGAAGTCAAAGAACTTGTGGCGAGTAACTAAACATTTGATGTGCGAACGTAGATTAGTGTACGTGCTATCCATATGCTCTTGGAGCGCCACTGGCCTTGAAAATCTCCGATGACCTTGTATACAAGTGAGATAGTTAGACGTTGAATTATCCTTCCCTTGGTATTCCTGAGCCACCTATTTATCCAACTTCCATTGGTAATTTATGTTACGAAACTGAGTACAAAAAGAAGCTTCAAAAACCTTCCCAAGTAGGCCACGCCCATCGTTTCATACTAAACCATGCCGCAGGTAGGTTATCCAACAGAAAAGGCATTGCTGTTCACATCTCCTTATCGGTCAGGTAGCACACTTCCTTCCCACTCTGAACTTTAGTCAGAAAACTCTACGCTGATGTATTTATCTCCGGGATATCTAATGCCCCAATTTTTGACTATGGAATCCAAGACTTTATTTCGACTTGGAAGAGGGGTGTTACACACTGGAGGTCCCCAACCAACTATTCCACGGCCAGCCCCCTCCGAGTCCTGGTAGCCTGGTCCGTACGACCCGTAAGGCATGCTTTCAGCAAACTGCTGCGATGACTGATTCGAATAGCAGCCCCCTATTGCCGCTAACGCACCGCAGATTGGTCACAGTCATTGGATCTATTCCTAACTGTACCTGCTGATTGCCCGGGTCGTATAGTTTTTGTGGATTGTACCTACTATACGTGAGACGGCTCCGGTGCCAGGTGCGCCCCCCTTATCGGTTCTATCCTCCCTAGCAGGGGTGCTTTTTACTAAAAAATCTGAAAATTTACTGTTTCCCGAATTCTGAGCAGCATATCATTGATTAGCTGCCCTAACACGTGACTCGCACGTGGACTCCCGTTCCTGAGACGACATCCGGTATATAGAAATGAAGCTATAATTGTCCAAAAATGAGGGATAGTATGTTGAGTGGGGGTGGGCTATTTGATTAGTCCCTACCAAACTATACATTGTAGTCTTCGTAATCAATGCATGGGTGCTAGGGCTTGCGAATTCTGTCCCAAAACCATGCCTTACAACCAGGCTGAGAGTGGTTTTCCTAAACCTCTCAAAAATGTCCGCAGGATCACCGATCTTATCTGCGGTCTCTCTTAGCTCTTACCCGCCTCTTTTTGTAGAAGCCTAATGTCCCAAGCTCAAAATTTTATTAATCTGATGTTAAGTCCAATATGAGTTACATCAAGACGCAATATTATCTTGAAATCAGTTGATTCCTCCTGACTATTATTAATGCTCAGGCCGCTTTTATTTGATTCAGCCTGCTTGAGCGATGGTTGTAGAAATCCCAGCGATAAATAATCAAAATCGCTGTGGTTTTTTTATAGTTTCGCCCTTATTCCGACTTGACTCAGTTATCCTGCTAAAGAACAATATTAAATTGTTCTACAAAATTTATTCCCAAAATACACCGATTCCCCAAACTCGAGATAATTTTAAATTCAATTTCTTCATCTGATTGTTAAAATGTACAGGTAGCGTACAACGACCTTCAATAATTTTTGTAAACCCAAAACCAGATTGCAAAAATTCGATTCCCAGACAATTTTATCCCAGACTATTTTAATTTTCGCGTGCATTTTGCTTAATTTGAACAATTTTAATGACCTGTAAATTACCTGTCTGACTACGAGTCAAAATCACGAACAGTGGTCAAATTTTGCATTACCAAGACTTTTATTGTTTAAGTGATAATCTTGGATCACTCATCCGAATTTCACTAAACATTTGTGTTTTACTGTTTATTTTCATTTAATTATGTAATTTCACCGATGCATTAATTTTTAATTTATAAATTTTGAATACATTAATTCTTGATTAATTAATGTTCTTGGGCGCCATTATAACTTTGCTTTTGAAATTGAACCTTTTTTCTAAGCATAGGCCAATCCTGATTGACTATAAGCTCATCCTGCGAAACTGGTGTTTATTGGCTCAGCATAGGCCAATCGTGAATCCTTCCCTTTGAGTTATAATTTGAATTGAATTTAATTTTAATTGCTTGAAGGGCGCCAGATCGTTTGTAAAATATATTAACTCTGACACGATTTTCTCCCAGTACCTCAGGGCTTTTTCCCAGACGCGGAAATTTCCCAAGAAAATCAGCTTTGTTGGATATGAAGTTAACCTTGGTATTGACGTCGTTTTCAAAAAGGTTATGCATCGCATCTTTATTTATTTTAGAGCGCTCAATACAAGCCTTACATTAGTCCCTAGATGCGGAAAATTTCCCTGAAAAGCAGGTTGTCCGTATATAGAATCACTCTAGGTGTTTAATTTATATTTTTGGATGAATTTAATATTAAGCTGATTCTCTATAGAATTTTCCGCGTCTAGGGAAAAACTCTGACTTGCTGGAAAAAAGGTAACGTCAGATCGGAATTTAGCGCCCCAAAATACATATAGATACCATACTCCGATCTCTCGCAAATGGCACTTTTTGTGGGCCTTTGTTATCAATACTTCATTCGTGACATGGATGTCTTACATCTCAAAATGAATTCCGCAACAGAAAAATCATCAATTCTTATTATAATAATTCTAACGACTTCACGAGCCAGGATTTATATCGATCATTGACTTTCCATTTTTGACTACTCGATTTCAACACTGACTGATATGGACCATATAACATTTTGGCTGTCGACTAATTTATTCTGAATAACAGAGATCAGAGCCACGAGATCCAACAAAAAAATGAAATTTAATTAAAATGTTCCGTAATAATTATCTACGCGATTGATTTGAAGCTTTCCATTATTACGCCCTATTTGTGACACTAGTGGTCGTGCAAGGTCGACGCTATGTTAGAGTGTTCACTTGTCGATATTTTCATGATCAATTTATTTTTCCGCAAAATCCGAAAAGGAATCACATTTTGTTCGAAGTCTACCGCAACAGTTATCTACCGTAGTTGATTCAAAACTTTCCATCATGATGCACAATTTGTGACACTAAAGGTCATGCAAGGTCGCTGCCATGCTGGGCGGTTTCATCTGTCGGCTTTGCTCACTACGGATTTTCCACTCCTACCTATTTTAACCCCAGACCAAAACACTTACAATTAAACATCAAGAGCGATCCTCAAGATAATTATAATTTTTCAAGGAAAGTTCAGTAGTAATCGACAACTTAATTTTGACAGGTTGTATCGTGACTCACATTTACATTACCGACTGATAGTATGACCATCTAAGTTGCACTTGTGAATTATATTGACTAAGCTTAAAGTTACTGACGGTAAAATGGATCTCTACTTAACCGACCGATGGTAAAATGATAACAATCCAAATTACCGACCTCTATGTTTAGCCGAAAGATTGTAAATTGGATCCCTCGTTTACCGACCGGTGGTTAAATGGTAATATAAAAAGTTACCGACCTCACTGTTTTACTGGCCGATGGTAAAATGGCTCCTTACTTCATCGGAAATCAGTAATACCCTCTCTCGGTAAATTAGAACGAAGCTGAATCTTGCTCGGTCGGTAATTGAAGTCGTGCTGTCACAGTATTACTACTTATGACTCTACAAATTATTTTTTTACCTTCA
The DNA here is from genome assembly GCA_932195095.1 of Andricus curvator. Lineage (NCBI taxonomy): Eukaryota > Metazoa > Arthropoda > Insecta > Hymenoptera > Cynipidae > Andricus > Andricus curvator. The sequence continues at coordinate 53,218 of CAKNYM010044820.1, read as the reverse complement.
AAAAGTATTTTTAAGATTGAGGTGGTTCCAGCATTTCAGAAAACTTGATGATTTTTCGTTAAGTTGTCATAACTTGGATGCGGAAGTTGTGGCACAATAGAATGGAGACTTGACAGTTTCTCCTTATGAAATTTCGTGGCAGGCCATAGATCTTGAGAATCGGATCATTCTGATGCGCAATTTCCTGATTAAATACAAAATCCGAAATCTGTATAAAAGCGTTGTATATAATTTTGATCCAATTTCGGGATAAAATTGGTCAAATATGCATGACATTTACTTTAGAATGTTTTTTATTGTACTCTAATGAACTTGTTTTATTTTTATATTTCAGATGACGAAAATGCTGTGTGGAAAATCGATTACAATCATACTTGAGGTGCTGGCACTAACTTATGTTGTGAGTGGATACGACCCGTTGTGCATAAACCAAAACAAACCCTGTTCTAATGGTGTAGAAGGACAGAAAATGCAGGGAACTTGTTGCCAACAAAATAAATTGGGCGTAACTATGTATTGTACCGGCGACAGTTCAGCTTCTTTTTGTCAAATTAAATAAAGAATTTGTACACGCATCGCAAGCTTAAAATTCAGAAATGGTTTCTCTGATATATGTTTTCCGAATTTTAAGTATATGTACCTTCAAAACAAATATATATTTGTTCAATCGTAAATAATGACTCAATTTTATCATTTATAAAGCCTTTTATAATTAATTAATTGGTTGAGTGGGGAATATGTTCATCAAGGCGGTACTATTAAACGCACGGCTAGAGTAGAGATGACCATTTTTTTAAAAATAATTTTATACATTTTTTATATCTCAGAAACTTTGTATATCGAAGGGAGGGGGGCAGAATTTTCATCACTAATGTCACTACATACTCGCTTGATGTAAACATAATAAAGAATTCACTAAACCATTATAGTTATTCTAGAAGAAATTAAAAAACATTTTTCAGCATGCATACATAATTTGAAGGTGTATTGCTCTATTGTATACTAAACTTTATGGGAAAGATGCACAAAACATCTCCGCAGCGATTTTTAAAATTATCAAACTTACGACTAAGCTATAGAGATTGAGAAGTTTGTTAAAACAAGATCCTTAATTTTTTATAGACTAGAAGCCTGGTGTATAAAAAAATTTTAATATAAAAAACGGTTGCTGCAACTTTTTTTTCAATCCCAGCGGCGCAGAAAGAACATTTTTTAGCACACATAAATTTTTTGGGAAAGATGAACAGAACACCATCGCAGCCATTTCAAAAATGTACAGACTTATGACTGGGTATTGTAGTGGGCAGAAGGGCCAGGGAGAAGAAGAAAAGTTTCACTAGTTCTGGCTAATTCATGTTTCACAAGAGAATTTAAAACCACGTGACACAAGTAAGGAGGAAAAGCCGGAAAGCGGAAACTTGGACAATGAGGGACACTCTCACTTGGTAAGCTGCCGGTAGCCAAAAAATGTACGTATTCCTTTTTTCAAAGTGTTTGCCCCCTGTATAAGCTTTTTTTCTTGTTCCTAATGAAGGTGTGTGCCCGGTTTTGGAAGTCCACGTGTCATAGACTTCATGGGGAAGCTCATTTGAGGAATCGAAAATTACGGGAACGGGACGCTTATTTGAGGAATTTCATAATACCGGTAATTGTCTAGGAAGGACTATCTATAATTTGGCTGCGCCTTCAGATAAAATCCAAGGTCTTCATCATCACTGACATCTCCAAAGGTTCTTGAGAGTCATCTTCAGAAGGTTCTTTACGTTTGAGTTGTATGCAGGTATTTGTAAAAATGGGGCGCGAGTAAAAGTAGATTACGATATACCAACATTTGAAGACGAATATAATAATAATCCTGTCGAGTTCCTAGAAGATTTGGAACAATATCTCCGAATGAAAAACATATCGAAAGAGTGTGAACTGATGATTATATATTCGCGTTGAAAGGAAGGGCTCATTCGTGGAACATAGCAAAATCAAACGGTTTCGCGGATTATGAAAATTATAGATCGTTATTTCTTGACGAATTTCAAGGAATGGAATCACGTGCCGGAAGAGGAAATGCCTCGAGAAGTAGAAAATACATTATATCAATCGAATACGGGTAAAGTATTTAAAACGATTGCATGGATTGGCGAAGCACATTTTCGTGAAGAAGATATTGTCTCACACTTTGAAACAAAATTGCCAGATGGGACAATTAATCGCATACAGAGAGGGAGAATAACATTAAAACCAAACGCTATTCCTAGAAAGGTTATATATTTTGACTTATATATCAATATTGTACGTAATAGCATTTACATTTTAATATCCTTGCAGACTGGAACGTGTGAGAAAGGAATGCCTGATTATGGAGATGAAGCCAATGTGGATCTTTCACCATGCATATTGAATGCTGTGAATGCTACAAAGGTTACAAACCTCGATCACGAGAATCCTATCATTTCTTTGAATTCACCAGGTGAAAGCGATAGTTAATACTCCTTCTTTTCAAAGATATAAGGCAAGCTTTTCACATTTACAGGGTGTCCAGCGACCTTGAAATCCTTGAGAACCTGGAATTCTCCTTGCTTTTTTTTAACCTTGAAAACTTGGAAATCTCCTTGATTTTTCACGAGAACCTTGATTTGTTTTGCTTTTAGAACCGTTTTTTTATTGAAATGTGAAGAGTAATTAAAATATTTTAGTCTATTATGAAAAAGACATCGTTTAGAAGAAATATTGCTACTGAAAAGTTTTTTTATTATCAAGATATAATTTATGCTTTGTTCATTACCAAATAAATAAAGAGATTTCAAGGCACTTTTTCTAAACTGGTGCCAATCATTTTATAGTTTGCCATTTAATATTTTATATTATTGACTTTAATATTGTGAATAATTCTGGAAGTTTTTAATTTCTTCTCCGCTCATATAGAATGTTAATGTATACATTTTTTTGTGATATTCAATTAGAAATTATAAAAATTATTAATGGAAAATTTCGATGTTAATTCAGTTTCAGAATTAGAATGAGCCATGGTCTTAAGATTTGAAATAAATCAATGATTTCAATGAATACAAAAGGTTTAACAAACAAAGATTTAAGAAAGATTTCATGAATATTTCAAACAGTTTCACAAAGATTTCAAAAGATTTCACAAAGATTTCGAATATTTTATAAAGATTTCAAGAATTTCAAATATTTGAAAAAGGCGTGTACGTCAGGTTTTAAATATTTCGAACATTTCACACAAATTTTAAAACTTTCAAACATTTTAAATCATTTCAACATTTTTCAGAAGATTTGAAAATATTTCAGAAGGATTTTAAATATTTAAATGATTTGACATGAATACAACAGCCAACAGCCATACCACGCTGAAAAAACCAGTTCTCGTCAGATCACTGAAGTTAAGCAGCGTTGGGCGCGGTTAGTACTTGGATGGGTGACCATTCGAGAAAACCGAGTGCTGTTGGCACATCGTGGGTGTGGTGAGCCCACACTTGTAGTTATTTTACTACAAGCTATCAACCAAGAAACACTACCCGAATCGGGAAGTGTCACGCCTACCCTGAAAGGGTAGGCTTAATGGTATACATACAAAAGATTTCACAAATATTTAAAAGATTTTATAACAAATTTAATAAAGATTTCAAAAGAGGACAAGAATTTCAAAGATTTCAAAAAGGTATAAACCAGATTTCAAAGATTTTAAAACATTTAAAAGATTTCAAACGATTTCAAACAAATACCAAAGATTTGAGAAAGATTTTACATATATTTCAAAGAATTCATAAGGATTTCAATAGATTTCAAGAATTTCAAAAATTTCAAAAATTTCAAAGATTTTTAACGATCTCAAATTCTTTTAGAAGATTTCAAAAGATTCCATAAATATTTCATAGCATTAATAAGGATTTCGAAAGGTTTCAAAACATTTCAAATATATTAAACGATTTCAACATTTTCTAGAAGATTTCACAAAGATTTTAAATATTTCAATGATTTCAAAGAATTTAAGGAATTTCAAAGGATCTCAGGAAGATTTCATGAATATTTAAAGGATTCATACGGATTTCAAAAGATTACAACAAGGATACAGTACACCAGATTTCAAAGATTTCAAATTATTTCAAAGATTTCAAACGATTTCAAGAGGTTTCAACAAATTTGGGAAGATTTCAAAAGAGTTCAATGATTTCAAACGAATACAAAAGATTTCACGAACAAAGAATTATTTCACAAATATTTCAAAGATAAAATAATGATTTCAAAAAATTTTACAACGATTTCAAGGATTTCAAAGATTTTATACAATTTTTTAAACATTCCAACAGATTTTTCAAGATTTCACAAAGATTTTAAATACTTCAGCAGATTTCAATTAATTCACAAAGATTACAAAAGTTTTTTTTGGAAACTGTTGGCCAATAAAAAAATAAACGTCTCATGTTTTGCATGTATAGAAAATTATTATTTCATTATTTTATTTAAAAAAAAGTAGATCTGGAAAACCTTGATTTCTGGACCTGGAAAATCTGGGAAAGATCTTAAATTTTGTTTTTAAGAATCGGTGGACATCCTGATTCATTAATTAGGCCGCGTTTAATAATTATTAAAATCGATGTAAAATGTTAAGTATTAATTTTATTCAGTATGCTAACTTCAACTCGGAAAATTCTTTCCAAAGTTCTGATGCTCAAGCGTTCAATCTTGAAGATTCCACAGTGCTTCCAATATAGGATAAAAGCATGCACGAATCGTTTTATTCGGAGGTATAACGCCGCTTATTTAAATTTTATACCACACAAATATAAGCCTCTTTTAATAGTTGTAATTCGACGTGAAATACGGAATATTGATTCATTTCAGAATGCATCTCTCAAATCGGACAATGCTGTTGAACGTGCATCCCGTTGTCGTGAACGAAATTCGAAAGAAAAAACAAGTTGCTTTGGAACACATGTAAGTGTATGATTTTTTACAAAGAAGTAGTTTTAATAATTCCTCGCTTTAAGTTTTCAAGTGTTTAAACATTTTTCAGAACGTAAATAAGTTTAAAGTGATTGAACCTTTTGTGTTTGATATTAATTCCTGTAGAAAGAAGAGAAGGTGGATATATATTCATTCAAAAAGTCACAACGTGCCGCTGAGAAAAGATTCCGTGATTCTTGGTCGACATTTCTATGTAACCGATCTAAAGTAATAATAGTTCAGTGAGATAAATTGGGCATCTCTCCAAAGATGTTGCTCATTGATAAGGACATGACTGCGAAGGTACATAAATAATATGATCTCGGACTGTTTACTGATCATAATGATGCATTAATTCATGAGCTTTTCCATATAGAAACTTGTACGTGGAGCAAATAAAGTTGAGTATTTTTAAAATTTCCCAGGTTTACCTTCAGGATGTGCGAACGATGCTGACAGGGATAAAAGATGTGCGTTCCTTTGAAGATGTTTTGTATAACTTAGCACTTTTAAAGCGCATAAAGCTTGTCCCGGAATTTATAAAAGAACAAGGTGAAGTGCATATTATAGTATCAAAATTTGTGTCAGTCGCTGTAAGTTACATGAATGTAGATCTGAATATTATATATGGTAATGTAGGTTGGAAGCATGTTATGGATATGTAGAAAAAAATCTCGAAGCGAATTTTGCATTCCATGTCGCCTGCACCGACGGAAACTAATAAGTCGTAAAGCATATCAAAAGAAACGATCAGAAAAGGAATCAATGAAGAAGAAACCGAACCCAGTACAAAAATGGAAGAGAAAATTCGCGAGTTACCGCCTGAGCATCAAGAAGCAGTCCGTTCAAAAAATGAATGTTCCTATGACATTTTACGTACGTATCGTTGGAAGCTTACAATTATTCCTTCGAGTAATATTGGATATTGAAATGTTTTTACATGACAAAAACTTCAGTTTTTTCCAGAGTCCGTATATAAAGGCATGGAATTTTACTCTAACATTTTGAACTGTGATGATTTAAAAGATTCCAGAGGAACGAGGACTTTTATGGAAAGAGTAAATAAATTGATAATAGGAATGATGTCTCGATCACCTCAAAATGCTTTGAAAGAAAATTCAGTCCATTATACGGTAAGTTATTGCACAAAATTATTGAGGGATTTCACATCTTGACAAAATCTATCAAACAGTGTAAACACTCCAGTTAATTTTTATGACCATAATTTTATGACCTTCTGCCTTCTCTCTATATGCCGTTCTTCTTCACCACCGCATACACCTTTCTTCCCTTCTCATGCATCCTACACACTTCATCCATCTGCAGCCCATTCCTTGTAAAATACCTTTCTCTTTCAACCTACATCTTCCCCTTCCCTCCTCTGTTCTCCTTCACTCACCAGCACTCCCTAACCAGCTTACTTTCCCCCTCTTCCAAAAATTTTTCATTGTACTTACACGCCCGACTCCCTGTTAGAATCCCTAACATCAGTTGCCCCGCCTCCCTCCTAAAAATATAATCAGACGGGCTCCTTGCCAACCCCAGTGTCCACTTTACAAACGTCTCCTGTTTCCTATTCACCTCCTCGCTTTTCTTACACCTCCGCACCTCCACTTCATAAAATAGAACACTCATCACTAGCGAGTCAAAAAATTTCATTCTCCTTCAAAAATCATCTGCAAACAACTTCTTTTCCAACTCCCATACCTGCCTCATCACCACATTTGTCCTCCTCACTCTCTCTTTTATGTGACCATCTACTTCCCCATTTCTCCGAAACAAGAAGCTCAGGTACACAAACTCTTTCACCTCTGCACCGCCTTTCTCTTCCACTTACATTCCCCTCCCTTATCCCTTCCACCTTCTTTCCTGAACACCATAACCTTGGTCTTTTCCGCGCTTAGCTCTAACCTATTCTTATCCAGGTATCTTCTCAACATCGTCATCATCTTCTTTAAGACCTCCTCACTTCTTGCCAGCAACACTATGTCATCTGCATATCCGGCGTCTAGCTTACTTTCCATATCGGCGATTGAAATCGCAAAAAGCGTTGGGCAAAGCGGACACCCTTGCCTCAACTCCCTATCCTATAAAATAATTTACGAATGAAAATCAATTCTAGTAAATTAAATAATAGAGACAATAAACCCAAACTCAATCATCGGGCTGGGGATGGTAGAAATGATGATGTGAATTTGAATTCAAATAAAAATTGAGCTGAATTAATTGGTCAAATAAAAAATTTATCAGAAGGTTAAAACACAAGCTATTACAAATATTTCCTAGAAAATTTTTGTCAATAGTAAGAAGGTAAAGCATGCCAAAAAACAGGGTTTTTCGGCCTCCTTTTTCAAGCGTCGACTTTCACCTGTTCCTAGAAAGCGATCGACGTTAGGAAAAATCTAAAAAAATGCACAGATGTTCCTCCAACATTTTTTAATGCAATACATTTTTTTAAATTCTGAAGTAATCAATCATTTAATTTTTACAGGAATTTCTTTACAATTACGCAAGAAATATCATTTTCAATATTTCTGACCTTATTCAAGGTCGGAACGTGGATGGCACAGCGGGAAAAGTGGTAGAAAGAAAGAACCCTTTTGATGACAATAGTAACTCCAGAAGCAAGCCGAATCCCCGGAATAGATGTGACAACAGAGTTATTATTGTCATTTGAAGGGTACTTCTTTTTACCTCTTTCAAAATGATATTTCATGCGTAACGATGATTTTATCATGAATTTAATTATTGCACTGCATTCGCATCACAAAATTGAACATTCGACGGCTTCCTATCTTCATTTGCTTTTAAGATAAAGTATTTTAGAGTAAATCCCCGTGAAAAGTAAATTATTGAATATTCAAGAATTTTGAAAAATTTATCACATTGAAGAATGTTAGAGGAATTTTTTCAAATTTTTCACAGAAGTTTGAAAAATTTCGATACTCACGACTATGGTAGAGAGTATAGAGATTGCGAATTTTTTAAAAACAAATTGTTAAATTCTTCATTCTTTCTAAACCTCGTGTATCGAATAATACTAACATAGTAGACAGATTGCTGCAATTCTTTTAAAAAACCGGAAAAGTATACAAACTTTTTATCAGACTCACGACTTCGATAGGGATTAAGAATTTCTAAAAAAACATTTTCATAAATTTTGTATACTTTTCAGATCTCGAGTATTGAACGACAATAACTGAAAATTGCTGAAACTTTTTGAATAGCCGACCGTTACGAACCGAATAATTAATTTAATAATAATTTAATAATAATCGTGAAAATTCTCTTAATATTAATGAGATTGAATAGTAGAGGAGTGCAGTCGTTTATTAAAATTTGTAATACCAATTCAGACACGCTTAGAAAATTGGATTTTTCGAAATAGAAAAAAATTTAAATGTACATCAAACTGGTTTGATTTCCTCAAGCTATTACAATTTTTATCAATTTAAAACAACTCCTTTTTTGTTGGTATAAAAATGAATTCAAAATTCTTTGAAATTCGATTTATTCGAATATTCGAAGAAGACAAATTTCGAAGATTCGCTCGACTTTTGGATTCATTTTTGAACCAAAAAAATAAGCTATTTTGATTTTAAAAATTGTAATGGTCCAAGGAAATAGAGTCGGTTTGATGTAGGTTTAAAGTATTTTCTATTTCGAAAAATTCAAAGTTCCAAGCGTTCCTAAATTTGTATGAAAAATTTGAATAAACAACTGCACACCTCTATTGGATAGCTGTGTATAAGAAAATTAGATTTTGGTTTAAATAATATTTAATGTTTTTCTACACAAAGAAGAGGAAGGATAAATATTGTTGCTACTAAGATTTCCTAATTTGTTTAAAAGTTTGTTCCTAGATTCACAAAAGTCACAGAAGGTCGTGGATTCTTTTATCACGCACTCTGATTCTATCGATTTTTCAATTGTTCGTAAACTTCTTATAAATTGCTCAAAAGCTTCTCTAAACAACAATTAAATATCCAACTTTTGTTTAATGAAATCGTTTGGCTGTTGTTAGGATGCGTTTGGAAGCCAATTTTTTTCGTTTGGACGGCAAAATTCAAAAAGATATTGAGTTTTCAAAATTGGAGTGCTAACTTCACGCTGCGGAACAAATTAAAATTTTTTTCAAAATTTTTTTTACCAATTGTTCGGATGTCGTTAGTATGCGTTTGGAAGCTCACTTTTGACATTTGGACGATGAAATTGTGTGAGTTATCGAATAATAAAGTCATTAGCACCATACTCGTGAGCGGCGCCTTCTCAAGTGGTAGTGACCTTCTTTGGTCAGCCGTGTCCTGAAATATAATATCATGTGTCACCGCAAAAACTGTGGTACCGAAACTTTCCAAAAATTTTTAAAATTTTTAAAATTTTTATCAAAATTATCAAAATTTCTGAATTTTACAAAATGTTCAATTTTCTCAAATTTCCCAAATTTTCTAAAATTTTCAAAATTTTTTTAATTTTCTCAAATTTGTAAAATATTCAAAATTTAAAAATTTCTAAAATCATTCAAATTTCTGAAATTAATGTTCAAAATTTCTAAATTTCTAAAGTTATTTAAATTTCTAAAATTATCCAAATTTCTAGAATGTTCCAAATTTGTTCAATTATCAAAATTTCTAAAATTTCTAGAATGTTTCAAATTTAAAATATTGTCAACATTTCTCAAATAATAGAATCGTCTCAAATTTACAAAATTTCTAAACATTTTTAAATTTCGAAATTTACCAAAATTTCTGAAATATTGTAAATTTTCAAAATGTCTGAAATATCTAAAATTTTCAAAAATTATTAGATTGTTAAAATTATCAAAATTTCTAAACTGTTGAAATTTTTTAAAATTATAAAAACTTCTCAAATTTTCAAAATTTCTAAAATTACCAAAATTTCTGAAATTTCTAAAATATCTCAAATATCTAAAAAAATTTAAAAGTTTTGAAGTCATCAAAATATCGAAAATGTTCAACATTTCTGAATTATAATATGATGTGTCACCGCAAAAACTGTAGTACCGAAACTTTCCAAAAATGTTGCAAATTTTTGGATTATCTAAATTTCCGTATATTTTCAAAATTTCTAAGATGTTCAAAATTTCTGAAATTATCAAAATTATCAAAATTTCTGAATTTTACAAAATGTTCAATTTTCTCAAATTTTCTAAAATCTTCAAACATTTTTTAATTTTCTCAAATTTGTAAAATATTCAAAATTTTCACACTTATCAAAATTTCTTACATTTCTGACTCGATTTATGAATTTTATGAAATGTTAAAAATTTCTAAAAACATTCAAATTTCTGAAATTAATGTTCAAAATTTTTAAATTTCTAAAGTTATTCAAATTTCTAAAATTATCCAAATTTCTAGAATGTTTCAAATTTTGTAAATTATCAAAATTTCTAAAATTTCTAAAATGTTCCAAATTTACAATATTGTCAACATTTCTAAAATTATAGAATAGTCTCAAATTTCTGAACTTTTTAAAATTTTTAAATTTCCAAAATGTCTGAAATATCTCAAATTTTTAAAAATTATTAAAATTGGTAAAATTATCAAAATTTCTCAAATTTTTTAAATTATAAAAACTTCTCAAATTTTCAAAATTTCTAGAATTACCAAAATTTCTAAAATTTCTAAAATATCTAAAAATTTTAAGAAGTTTTGAAATTATCAAAATATCTAAAATGTTCAAAAGTTATAGAATTATAAAAATTTCTAAAATGTTCACAATTTATAAAATTATCAAAATTCATCAAATGTTCAAAATTTCTAAAAAATTTGAAAATTTCTGATGGTTTAATTTTTTTTTTTAATTTACAAAGTTTTCAAATTCTTAAAAATTCTAACATTTTCATAATTTCTCAAGTTTCTATAAAACCCGCAAATTTTCAAAAGTTCTATTGTTTAAATTTTTTTATTATTTATATTATTAACATATATTTTACAAATTTTAGAAGTTATCAAAATTTCCTAAATTCATACAGAAATAGAAATAACGATTCCGAAATTCCTTCATATAAGCAGAAATCATGCCTGTGTTACAAGGAATGAATTTCGAAAATACAACTTAAATTGGACCAGCAGTCGCAATTAATTTTGTGATTATTTTGTATTAATGTGTTCAATTAAATTTTATTTCATATATTCAATCACAATCTCTTTTATATTTGCTTCTGCACATACATACTGTATTATATAATAATAATATAAAATTTGTAATAAAAACTAGTTCCACGGTGTCGCAATGATCTTAAAAATTTCATATTTTGATAATAAACAATTCCTCATAATAAAATATTTTTGAGTATTAGTCATTTTCGATTTTTAAAAATTTGTTTTTGTTGGACCATCGTAATTAACAGTGAATATATGGATATTAGGCTGATCCAAAAAAAATATTTTGTTGATTTTTTCAAGTATCGCCTCTTTTTTGTTTCATTTAGTGAAAAAAAATTTCAATAATTTTTTTAAATTAAAAACATGTTTTTATTTAGGACACAGCCCTTAAAGTATTCCAAGGCGTTAAAAATGCAGAATAAACGCAAATTTTTTTTAATGAAAAATTTTCGTAAATTTCGAAATTTTGAAAATTGGGAAACTTTGAGATGATTTTATAATTTTAGAAATGTTGACAATATTGTAAATTTGGAACATTTTGGAAATTTTAGAAATTTCGATAATTTTAGAAATTTAAATAACGTTGAAATTTGAAAATTTTGAACATTAATTTCAGGAATGATTTTAGAAATTTTTAACCTTTTATAAAATTCAGAAATGTTAGAAATTTTGATAAGTTTGCAAATTTTGAATATTTTACAAATTTTAGAATATTTTACAAATTGTAGAAAATTCACTAATTTTAGAAAATTTTACAAATTTTCAAATTTTTTGGAAAGTTTCAGTACCACAGTTTTTGCGGTGACACATCATATTATATTTAAGGACACGGCTAACCAAAGAAGGTCACTACCACTTGAGAAGGCGCCGCTCGCGACTATGGTGCTAATGACTTTTTTTTCGATAACTCACACAATTTCATCGTCCAGACGTCAAAAGTGAATTTCCAAACGCATCCGAACGACATCCAAACGATTTGTAAAAAAAAATTGAAAAAGATTAAAATTTGTTCCGCAGCGTGAAGTTAGCACTCCAATTTTGAAAACTCAATATCTTTTTGAGTTTTGCCGTCCAAACGAAAAAAATTGGCTTCCAAACGGATCCTAACAACATCCAAAGGATTCCATTAAACAAAACTTGGATATTTAATTGTTTGTGTGCTAACTTCACGGGCATAGAAAAATGCCAATTCAGTTTTGATATGATGAAAGATCGATTTCTTAGGTAAACATATTTTTTTATCGTATGGCTGCTATAAACTATTTGAAATTTTTAAGCATGATTCAGCTGCGTCTACATTCTATCGTTCTCAATTCAAAAAAGCGTTGTGAAATTGAGTTTAACTTATCATTCAAAATTATAATTGTTGCCTTCGAGGCTCTGTATTATTGGTTCTGGTTTCAAATAGATGAATTGTAAATATTTTTCTAAATTTTCACTTTCAAGAAATTACTTGTAAATACCTTCTTTAGGTAGGTGGAGGTGACAATATTTGTGTTTCATTACATTAATAAAGTTAAAATGTTTCACAGTCTTGTGTCTGAATTCATGAATCATTAAATAAACGAAATTGTTTTTGTTGTGATTTCACAAACCAGAAAAGGTGCTTACTAATTTGGAAAAGCGATCGAGATAACAACTGCCATATATACATTGAAGCATCTTCCGGAATATGCATTAGTTAAACCCATTTTGACAAGATTTTATAAACTCAATCGTAAGTAAAATAATAATTATATCTATAATATGAGGCACATTTTTAATTGCAGTATATTTATTTCTTTTTTAAAATTATTTAAATGAAGAGAAAGATTTATCTCCTACCGCACAGTACTCTTCAAGTCAAAGCCTATATAAAATATATGTTTATATTTAAGAAATTATTTCTTTGTTTCATATTTTTTATTCAAAGTGAAAGTAATTTTCTAAAATATGCCTTTATATGTATAATTGTCAAGAAAACAAAGATCGGTAGTTTTAAAAAATATGTTTTAAAATAAATTGGAAGATTCTAGGACAATTTCCTTGATCTTGCCCGATTTCAAACAATTCCAGGAAAACTGTATTATTCCAAAAGATAGAAGCTGATTTTGAAGATTAGGAAAAAGAAGCTTTTGAAGAATTTTTAAAAGTATCAAGAGAATACAAATTTTTCTTAAGATTCCTGGAAAAATTTTTGAGTTTTTTTAAACAAATTGTTCCTAACACATTAAATACTACTTTACACTGATAATTATATGTCTACGAAAATTTTTAAAACAATTTATCACTGTTTTTAGCCATTTTCTCATAGAAGAGAGATAGAAAGTCGCGGTTAAAAAAAATCCACTTTTTGTACAATTTTTAATTAGAGTGAGATAATAGTTTGATAATATTAACAATAATCATCGTTTAAACAATTGCTAGAAATTTGCTGTTCTTCTTAAAGGTTTGACTTTGCTTTGCCTTTTTAATTATGAACAAATAATAAATAAAAATTAGCGAGAATCATATTCTGCACAATCTCTTTCTTTTTTGTGAACAGATTTTTTTAAATAAAATAGATATTTGTGAAATTGATATCTGAAATTAATTTTTGTCTTACTAGAGACAAAAGTCAGAAACAATATTTACTACAAGTGGTTGCAGAGTACCGGAAGCAATTTCCTGACTTTTTAATCTTTATATATATATATATATTTGTGTGAGCGTGTGTGTGTGTATGTTATTACTTGGAAAATACAGAACTATTTAAAAAATAATTCTTGTTGAGTTTCACTTATTATTTGTTCATAAATAAAAAGTGGAAGAAAAATTAAAGATTTCAAAGAATAAGTAACTTTCTAGCATAACTGTAAGAGATGATAGCTGTAAACAATAATCAATTGTTTAAATAAGCATGTTTGTAGACAAAAAGTTTCAGATCTCAGAAAAAACCGAAACTTTTTAGCATTTATCTAAGACAAGATAATTATTGATAATAATTAATTTTTTGAACAACTATGTGGGTTACCTTGAATTATTTATTAATTTACTAAGTGAAAAACGGGTAAAAAGTGAAAATTTCAGAAGAAACCGCAACTATCTAGCATTAATAAAGAAAAAGATAGTTATGAACTATAATTATTTGTTAAAATAATTAATTTCGCTAAATTGAATTAATTGTAACTCAATCAAGATTCAAAGTTTGAAAATTTCAGAAATAAAAACAACTTACTAGCGTTATTCAAATTGAATATTATTAACAAATTGTTGAAACAAGTAATTTTCTCAACTTTAATTAATTATTTACCTCACCCTAATTTAAAATTGGACGAAAAGTAAAAAATGATTAAAAAAATGCAATTTTCTAGCATTATTCTAAAAGAATATTATTAACAATAATAATAAATTGTTCAAATAACTACGTTTGTTAACAATAATTATTACCTCACTCTAATTGAAAATTCGACAAAAAGTGTAATTTTTTTTTAAACCGCGACTTTCTAACTCTATTCTAGGGGAAAATTGCTGAAAACAATAATAAATTGTTTAAAAAATTTGTGTAAACATCTAATTATCAGTATAAATTAGTATTTCACACATGATGAATAATTTGCATTAAGAACAGTCCAAAAAGATCATAATTTCTACGAAGCACTCGCAAAACCCAGTTTTTCAGTTATTCAGGTATTATAGATATTTTCTCATGGGAAAACGTGTTAAACTTCATGAAGCTTGCGCCACCTCTAAATATCATTTTTTTTCAAAACAAACCATGGATTTATTTCTTTTCTGTAAAATGATTGATTTTTTTTGGCAATTGATCTTTAGAATCAGATCATTCTGATGCGCAATTTGCTGATTAAATGAAAATCCGAAATCTGCATGAAAGCATTGCATATAATTTTGATCCAATTTCGGGATAAAATTGATCAGCTTTGCATGAAATTTACCTTGGTGTTTGAGGATGTTCTTTATTGTACTCTAATAAACTTTTTTTCAGATGGCGAAAATTATGTCCACAAAATCGATTGCAATCATGCTTGTGGTGCTGGCACTAATTTATGGTGAATGTGCAAAACCAGCATGCAGAGAATATAGAGAAAGTTGCACTGGAAGTGCGGCAACAAAGAAAAATCAGGGCAATTGTTGTGACGCAGGTGATTTAACATTAGACTTACCTTTGTATTGTGCCCACACTCGACATCCTCATTGTGAATTTGATTAACAAATTTGTACACGCATCGAAAGCTTAAAATTCAGAAATTGTTTCTCTGACTTTGTTTTTTCAATATAAAGCGAATGTACCTTGAAAACAAATAAATATTTGTTCGATTGTAAATAGTGGCTTAATTTTATAATTTCCAAAGCTTCTTCAATTTGTTTAATTGGTTTGGTGAGGAATATGTTCATCAAGATGGTACCGTGTGTTCATTTAAGTGATTCTTCGTGGTAGTATATTGCTTCATTGTGTACTAAATTTTATGGAAAAGATGCACAAAATATCATCGCAACAAATTATCAAACTCACGACTAAGCTGAGAGATTGAGAACTTTTTGAAAACAAGTTACTTAATTTTTACTTTATTATCAGAGAAGGTATTAGATTTGTGTAAAATGTTATTTTAACCACACAAAAAATTATGGAAAATTATACGTTTCAAATGTAAAAGATAACACTAAATTCAAAAATAAAATTAGTGAAAAAACGGCACGAAGTACGAGAAAAAATAGACAACAGCTGTTTACTCAGAAAAGAGATACAAATCTCTTATCAATCACTTTTTGACGAGACGCGTAGATTTTGTTTCAAACGTAAAAAATAACATTAAAAATAAAAAACAAATTTGTGGAAAAACGACACCAAGATCGAAAAAAAGAATAGACGAAAGCCTTTCAACCAAAAAAGAGCTAAAAATTTGTTGCTAATCCCTTTTTCATAGGACGCGTAGTTTTTGTTTTCATCGTAAGAAATAACGTTTAAAAAATTTAATTTCTGGAAAAATAACACAAAGTAGGAAAAAAACTTGACAGACAAAAGTTTCATACCCCAGAAAGAACTACAAATTTTTTATTGAACAAACCAGTACTGCCGGAAAGAAGAACCGCATTCTTCTTGATACTGCCAGATGTATTTTCGTAGATTAAAAATTACCTTATTCGTTCTCAGCCGAAGCAGTAAACACCGCTAATTATATTCGCAATCGCTTACTAACTAAGAGCTTACTTGGTAGGGCACCATACGAAATTTGGACGGGCAACGTGCCGGATTGATCACATTTGAGGACCTTTGGCTGCCGGGTGTTTTATCTGAATAGAGAGCCCGGAAAAGGAAAATTTCACCAGCGCGGACAAGAGGAAAATTTTCGTAGCTGCTCTGCAGAATCCGAAGGTTTCCAAATTTTGTCACCTCAAAAAAAGAAGGTACTGATATGTCGTGATGTAAAATTCATTGGAGATGGGGAAGGAAACATCAAGGACATGTTAGGAGTTTCATTAAAAATTAAAACTGAAGACAAGGATTACGGACAAACTCAACACTTCGTTGATTTTGAATGAAAATAACTACCTGAAACAGAAAATTTCTCATCGTCTGCAAATGAAACTGAAGAAGACATTCCTATAGAATACAAGGACGCTCCTGAATTATCCGAAACGGATAATTTGGACGAAGATTTTTCCCTCGGAAGTCGAACGAGAACCCATCCGCAACGAAGATGCGAGACCAACTCTCAACACGACCAGAGGCAGTGGCAGACTAAGGATAATTAGAACTGGCAAAATAGGCAGGCCTAGCAAACAGTAGCAACCTACCGAACAACATGAGGATGAGAACACCGAAATAATTTAAGAAAAGTTCCTTTCTGAAGAGCTAATGAAAGAAGCTGTGGAAGGACCAAACGCAAATGAGTGGCATCAAGCCATTATTGAAAAAATGAAATCTATTATCGACAAAAACACGTGGGTTCTTGCGGGTCGCCCAGTACAGGGAAAGGTTATTGGTTGCTGCATGGTCTTGTGCAATGAGTTGCCCCGATTGGTTCAACTCGCATAATGACATCTCTAGCAGCATCCTATATAATAAAAATCCTGCAGTTCGACATCGCTTCAGCTTACTTAAATGGTGAATTGAAGGAGGAAGTTCTAATGGAGACACTGAAGAAATCCCAAAAAATTTTGCAGGACATCATCGACTCTGAAAAGGACAGCCTTCTTGGATGTAAGGCAAAACAAATGTTGTCGGAGTTACAGAAAGGAAATACGGTATTTCTCCTTAAGAAATCTATTTATGGCTTGCGATAGACAGGTAGAAGCTGGTATATTAAGCTGGACAGGGCCCTCAGAAATCTGATCCTTGCTTGTTTCCAATTAGTACAAAGGAAGATATAACACTAATCGCCGTCTATGTTGACGATATTTTAATCCCCTCAAGGAACCAAAAGAAGATTGTTGAGCTAGGAAGAAAGTTAGCAGCAGACGTGATTAGCATACAAAGAGCTTCTGGGAGCACTCACCTATTTGAGAGCTATCACAGGCCCCAATATCTCATTCGCCATGAGCAGTTTGAAACATTTTAACAACTGCTATGTAATCGAGCACTGAAAAGCAGCTAAGCATGTGCTTCAATACCTAAAATGCACTATCGAAGTGGGATTGACTTACAAATATAATGGTAGACCCATCCAGGGGTACGTCAATCCTGATTGGGGCGGATGTATCGAGGACAGATGCTCTCAAACTGGTTATATCTTTTCATTAAATGAAAATCCAATACCTTGGTACTCTCGAAAGCAACATGTGGCTTTGTCTACAACTGAGGAAGAATACATGGAGTTGTCAGACTGTGCTAAAGAGACGGTTCATTTGCAAAGATTTTTTACGCGAGATAGGATTTGATGATTTAGCCGTTTTGAACATGTATTTTGATAATCGAAGTTTGTTCAAGTTTGCCGAGAATCCTGTATATCACTCTGGAAGTAAACACATTGATATTTTCAACCACTTTGTTCGCGACATGCTTAAAGATAAATAATTTGTTGTGAAACATATAACTAGCGAAAATCAAATTGCAGATTTTCTGACTAAAGGACTACCTAAGTGTAAGCACGATTTGAAAAAAGACGCGCGTTGTTCACAAATCAATTTGATTATTCTTAATCAATAGAGTTTTTGGGAAGACTTTAGTATCATTTACACTGCCTAGATCCATCCTTAACTCTAATAGTAACGTCTCCTATAGTAACGCTAGATATATAGTTACGGTTTTTTCTTGTAGGTAACAGAAATCATCATTCATACAATTGATTATTGTTGATCAATATCTTCTCTTAGTGTAATGCTAGATAGTTGCGCTTTCCCTGAAATCTTCAGCTTTGATTTGTTAGACATGAACAAATAATAAATGAATATCAACTCTTCTATTTGAATTTTGAAAATGAAGTTTTCTATGGCTAAAATTAGAGACAGTAGAATTGTAGGCAATGTTTTATTCAAAAACATAAGTCATTATTCATTCGAATCCAAACATTTTTTAAAAATTGGTGAGAAGCTGCAGGAAGAAAAAATTCAACTACAAAAACTATTGTTAAAATAATCCTTTTTCGTGAGTTTCACATTTTTTTCGTAAAAATCCATGTTATTTTCGTCATAAGAAATGACTGCTAATATTATTCCAATTCTCAAAATCATATAAAACTTTTTTCGATTTGTTTTCCAAATAAAATTATAAACGTGATGCTTATCAGGCACGTTTTTTTATTTGTTTATTGAATTTCCTTGTGTTCCTGACATTATTTTCAAAGTAAATGAAGTAAGGTGAAATATATTAGTTTTCTGACTGATTCTTGTGTTTTTATTTTGAATCAGGAATGTTGCAATGATACTGAAAATGTTGCACACTCATCTATTACTAAAGTCTTCTAATTTTCACGTTTTCAATTTTTTAAACTTTTTTCAATCAATGTTTTATGTACAGCCCTAAATAAATTCATGTATTTTAACAAGAATATCTGTAGCTTTCCATTATCGAATTAAATTTCTCTACTAATATTTAGTGGATCACTTTTCTCTTATTGAATCAGTAGAATTTCACTAGTAATTAGTGAAATTTTATTAATTTAAATTAAGAGAGTAGATTAAAAATAACTTTTATTCAATTAAGGAATAATAATTATTTTGATTTAAAAAAATCAAAATTGGGGCCGTTCAAAAACTACTTTACGCTATTTTCAAACTTTTGAAGTGGACATTTCTTTTGGATTTAATTTGATGAAAACCTGAAATAAAATACAAAACGTACCAAAATAGCACCATATAGTTGAATTAAAAAAATTATTAATTTTCGACCAAAGAAGCGGATTTACAAAAATAGATCCAAAGGTGGACGAAGATTACCGAAACTGTCAAAGTATAGGACATTATCACCGATCTTTCTATAACTTATCCAGTGGGTACCAGGGCCGTGACTATCGTCAAGATTTACAATAGCTGACTCACTTTGGCGGGGTCCCTCTACTGGAGGTTGATTGCGCATAAATACTCCACGAAGATGTGGAATCTTTAGAGCTTTAGCATACTTGAACAGATCGGTATCAGTGAGTGCATGGTGAGGTAGCTTCACTGCAAGTTTTTTGGCACCTGTCTTAGACGAAGTCCCTGTCCTTTTCGGTAAGGTTTCATACGAAGACCTAATCCTTTTCTGTAGGGCTTTAGGTGTAAACCTCTTCCTAGAGCAATAGCCTCCATTGACTTGTTATGGCGTTGAGCTTCTGCCAGTTTTTGCTTGGCTGCGCTAGCATCGATTACAGCTTTAGCTACGTCTGCTGCTCCACCAGTGAGAGCTCCAAGTGCACTGAGTCCAGCAAAAATTGGAATCAGTGGCAATACACCACCGACTTTTGAAGGAATTGGTAGAACACGTGGATTTTGCACTTTATGTTTATCGCTTACGTTTCTGACAGCTTCGTATGCACCTCTGATCGCAGACTTGATGGCCACTTTTGCATCACTACTTCGTTCCATTGCTTTCTTAGCTGCATTCACAACCTTTCTAAAGGCTATTAGCTTATTCTTTGCAGCTGGTTTCTTTTTCACACTAGGTTTCCTCTTCTTTGAACTGGGTTTCTTCTTCAACACCATACCGAGTTTTGCTTTGGCATTCATCACGTTAGTTATTGCTAGTCCTGCCGCTTTCTCGCTAATTCCAGCGTCTTTGGCAAAAACGCGCTGCCAGGCTTTACTAGCTAGTACACGATCTGCAGCGTTTCTCGCTTCAACGTTTTCACGATTTCGTGAGTATGCAATGTCGTGTTCTCTACACGCAGCGTCTAGAGGATTGATACCGGGATCACCTCTAGTTGTTGATAACTTTGTTGACCAATCCTTTACCTCGATGATGCCAGCGTGATACTTTGTTCACATTACGGTGCACAATCATTCTTCACTGAACGGAGGTTAGCACGCAACTGACCTGGAAGCTATATAAGCGCTGTATTTATAGCTTTCACAGCAATTGAGATCAAGATGCGGTTCAAGACACAACCTATTAAACTTCCGGTATTCAACATTGATACCCTAATCCAATCAAAGAAGGATAGGGTGAAACGACTTGGTAGCCTTTTACCAGACAGCATTCGCGCAGTGTTTTGTGGACCATCAAATTGCGGCAAGACAAATACATTACTTGCCCTAATCTTACATCCAAACGGATTGAAATTTAAAAGTGTCTACGTCTATTCGAAATCCCTCAAGCAACCAAAGTACAAATTCTTGGAACGGGTGTTGAATGATATAGATGGAGTTGAGTATTTTCCCTTCAGTGAGCATAAAGAAGTAATACAACGAAGTGAAGCTCAACCAAATTCGATAATTGTATTTGATGATGTTGCCTGTGAGAAGCAGGACAATATTCGAGCCTTTTTCTGTATGAGCAGACACGCTCACGTTGACAGTTTTTACTTATGTCAAACTTACGCTCAAATACTGACATGAGTTATTTACAATTTAGAGACTTATGTTCAACATGTTGGAATACTGACAAGTATGGTCTGTCAAATTGCTAAAGCTAGTGAGGCGATTCGGCGTAAACATCGAATGTTAAAAATGGGTAAAGAAGCCACTCAAAAGATAATGCGTGAAACGTTCAAGCCAATCGTCATGCCACTGCAGAAACTGGTTGACATATCGAATCCTTCAGTCAAAAAGGAAGTTAAACAAAATAAGCTTGTAAAGAAAAAATATGAGGAGGATGAGCAGGATGAGCAGGAGGAGGACGAAGATAATGCTTCCTTTATGACTGCTGATGCTGAAGGAGAGCAAGATACAACTGTGCTTCAAGAAGATGTCGTGACTGAGCCTGCTGATAATTACGAGTATTCAGCAAACAAGTTTCTCAGAATGCTGCAACAAAATAGGAAGCAGTATTTGGATATCGTTTATGGTGCGCGTAAACTCAATGATCGTTGCCTAATGATTGGTGACAAACCCATTAGTTTTGAGGGACAATATATCGATGTTGGTGGTAAACAGTATCTGAAAACCGTTGACTGTGGAAATTTGATTTGGCTATGAGGGCTTCAGCTCCATATCTACCCTCCCATTTTGTCACGAGTTTTACATTGACATGTTTTCATACGTTCTCCATTGTTTTGCCGTAAACTGCATTATTCATCAATTTGAATAGATTCTTTTCAAATTCATTTTTAGCGTTTGTTCTCAGGGTAGTATTCAAATCAATATATTCCTTAAGCCAGGTAGACTGATTAAATTTGAGAACTCTATGAATTTTGACAAGTTTGGGACCATTAGCTAGTGCATGTTTGAGAGCCCGGTAATGGAGAACGTACCTTCGTTTCGGTAGGAGAGTAGTTAGGAGCTTCTCCTGGCTTGACCCTGGCGGTTTCAGGTGTTCTGGATAGAACGGCAAGTCATTGCGTGCATCATGGAGTTCGGCTGCATAATTCAAATCTACTTCCAGTATATAGCCAATGGGTGAATGTTCAGGAACATTGAAATCAAAATTTTTCAAATTCTTAACCCACTCAAAACCACCATAAGGGAGTGGTTGACCCATTGCCCAACCATACAGGTTGTTTGCATCAAAATACATTATGTAGATTTTTTCTCCATTTTCATTAAAAACTGCCATATAATTATTGTTGGCAATGACATATCGGTTTGAGCATTGGCTCACTCCACCCTTCTTGCCATTCATAATCATCAGCAACATATCAACGTCGGTGAGGAGTTCCAATCTTACTTTTGTATATTTAAGCATAGCATCCCAAGTCAAGCTAGAAGTGGTGTAGTAGTGTGCGGGATCAAGATCATAAGCCTCGAGACATTGTTCTCGGAAACTTTCAAAGACATGAACCAAAAGTAGTACATCTGTTTTCATATACAGTTTTACATATTCACCGAGATTTTTCAAATTGAACGCAGACCATACCTTTTGTGCATGTGCATAATCCTCATCAGAGATTGCTGAGTCATTCAAATTGCTATAGAATTTTTCTTTTGGTGGCAGCTGACGTTCTTTTAGTTTCTCTCTCGAGTCAAGGTATTCGTAAGGTATTCTCGTGAGAAGCTCAATTTTTTCTCTTTCGAGACCAGAAAATACTGCATTTACAATTTTATAGCTAGTGAGGTACGACGCTAACTTTTCCAGGGACGAGGCCATGAATCGAAATGAGTCTATGAACGTGAATTTGATTTGAGTTTCCTGAACATACTTTGTAAATGAAATGTACTTTTCTTTATTCAGAGCAAGAACTTTAACTTGACCATCAATTTGCGTAGCAACGTCTCGAATGATAAAATGAGCATCGTACCCACTTAAGTTGTGAAACACAACAGGTATGGTCCGCGAATCTTGATATTCTAATTTTCAATCTTCGTGAGCTGGACCGCGGTACATACCCGTCAGATGACAATGGTCACGCACTTTTTTCATCGGCGGATGCGGAGCCTTTCCGCAGATGTGACAGATTGTGGAATCCATGAAAAGTTCCTCTTACTCTCGAGTCAGTTTCTGCATAGGAACTGTAAATGATAGTATTTCGCCACAAGTGTTCGCAATTTTCAGTAACTCCAGAGCGAACCACTTTGCGGGTTCCACATCTTCAGGACAGGACTCATTAGAAAGATATGGAATCATTGTAGCTGCATTTGAGGTAATATCCGATGTAACAAATCTCATGTTCTTGGAACACCTCCGTGTTTGACCTTTTTTGCTGCTCCTCCTACTCCACGGGTTTCAACAAGGACTCGCAGTCGGGATAAATAATGAAAGAAACTTTCTCTCGATGCTTAAAGTTTTTGAATTCGATAAAATTTTTTCCAGGTTCCGGTAGAACGATTTTGCAGTCATTTAATTTTTTGCAACCTTCACTGTGTACCATTAACTTTCCTTCAGATGAAAAGTAGTGTAGACATCGATCACAAATATATTTCTTTCCATCATGCTTCGATAGTTGTCTGCTGACTAGTCGCGAAAGATCCTTTATCCATACGTAATGGAAACTGAATGATCGAGTCTTGCTATCCATATAATCTTCTTCATCACTACTCTCTTCGTTAGCATACTCTTCTTCTACTCGGAGAAGGTTCACGTGAATATTCCTCTTTTGCGAAGTAAGATGTAATGGAACCACTGTAAATTCATTCTTCTTGTTTTTAATCAGACCGTACACGTTCACTGAGATATCATTTTTTTCTTCAAATCTTTTCACGTCCTTGAATGCGACTGGGAAGTTTTATTCCAGAAAAATCGAATACATCTTTGTGTTGTGTATAGCTGGATACACGTGTAACATTTTTTTGTTCCACATTAACTGGGTATATGGCTGATAGTATAGCCCATTTGAAACACTCGTTATCATTTATGTTTTGCACATTGATACATGCTTTTCTTTTCTTAATGCATAAAGGAAGTTCGATGTAGGAACTACCCTTCATTGGGTTAAGCTTATTGATATTCACTGAAAGTTTTATAATTGAGTGTAAGGTCCAGCCTGAATCTTTTTCCTCAAAATCTTCCATTTCTTGCAAGAATCAGGTATCTTACATAGTTTTTAAACCAGAGTTTCATATCTGTAGTATAGTATATTTCTTCGTTTTTGGATTTAAATGTCTTGTCATCAGGTGTTTCCTTACCTATCTTCAGATAGTATGTGAGGAGCACCGCGTTCACTTTTAAAGCCCTGTGTTCCGGCAAGGCCTTGCCCACTTCAATAATGCATAATCGTTTGGCATCATCCAGAAAGGCAAGAACATCTTTGTGGACTAGGTTGTCTTCAACACATGTTTTTATTCTACTATCAAACGCTTTATCAACATCAATCCCTGTGACTCGATTGCTGATGTCATCATGCTTTAGTGTCTTATTCTGCACACCGCTTCCTTTTTTAACGAGCAAATCACAACGAGCCTTAAGACACGCTAATTTTTCAATTATATTCAGGCACTTTTGTTTTTGATTTATTCTTAGTGATGGGGTTTTTCTATGAAGCTCCTTTCGCACAGTCTTCAGGCACATCATGCACTCGTTCCTCCATTTGTTGACTTTATCTAACTGCATGTTTCTAGACGATGATGACGATGAAATTAGGGTTAAAGCTTCCTCGATCATGGGAACAAGCTTTACACACTCGTTGAGCAGCATCTTAACACTTGCTGTAGAAGTTATTATTAAAGTTTTTTTCAACTGTCTTTTCTTCACCCCACTTTTTCAGGCACTATTCACTTCACTAATGTTTATTATCAAAGTTTTTCAACTGTCTTTTCTTCTTCTTTCCACTTTTTCAGACACTATTCATTTCACTAATATTTATTATTTGATTTGTTTTGATCACTATTCACTTTAGATGTTTCGTACACTGACTACGGAAACGGAATGACAGCGCTCCGGTATAATCCGGCTTTTATTAGACGTCACATTGCTTTTTGGATATTTAGCAGTACTCCTGTCTGAAAGAAAATAGAGCCGAAAAATGTATAATTTTTGCGTGAACAAATAGTTTGATTATTCAGGAGCTTTATTTTAAAATTAATGAAACAAACACAAATTTTAATTTCTTGATATTTTAAGTTATTGTATCTGAAAATTCTTAAATCGTAACACGATTTTCTGAAATATTTGACTAAAGCTGTTTCCAGTTGTAATTTCTGAAATTTCCGTTCCTCTTTATTAATATTTAAAAGGGGTTACTGCATAAAGCTTCAGTCACACGCTTCTAAAAATTCCTACAGAAATTTCTAACAGTTTACTTTTAATCAGAATTGATAGTAAGGATATATTTAACATTCAATTCAAAATCGAATATTTTCCATTTTTTATTTTCGCCCATATAATGTTCGATGACTCTTAATTACCTAAGACCCATCTTATCTGGAAGAAATTATCTGTCATCTTTGCGTACTAAGATGCATATATTTGTAACTGATACTTGTGTTGGTTACCTTTGTTTTGTATTAAGCACGGAGATGATAGAGTTCATAAAGTAAAATTATGATGAAATATTTGCACAAGTGTTTCTGTTTTGTCATTTAAGTTTATATTCAATATAATGACTATTTATCCATTTCTACTTCTTCTTACAGAATTAAGTTTACAGGCCTGGGGAAAAAAGCGAAAAGGAATATATTCTGAAGAACATATTTATCGATTAAGTGACGTTTACGGTTACCGTTTTGGTGTGTTTACCGTACTAAAAAGAAACTATACAGGTGGAGTTCTAGAAGCTACAATTTTTGGAGCAGTCAGATCCGAGGACAATTTGATGCTTAAAATATGTAATTCTAAAGCCAAATCGATAACAATACGCGTGATAAACGGACGCTGTGGTAGACTAACTTTGGAGCAACTTGACAGATTTCATTTCGAAACTCCAGCTCTTGACTGGTTTTCTCTTCCAGTTATTTTTGAGTAACGAAACCACTGACCATAATTTCGGATAGGAAATTGGAACTATCTACTCATACATAAATTTCCGTACAACTTAATGCAAAAACATAAAACAGGACAGGGATAACCCTCTTCCTATTTCCTCTTCAGTATGAATAGATTTCGTCAAAAATATTGTTTCTGAATCATTCAGTTTTTTGCAGAGGATCAATATTAGAATTTATACTACGATTTTGTTAATTTAGTTTACAATTGATTTCGTTGCTTTTAACACGCTAATTTTTTGTTTAAGATTTCGCATAGAAGCGTAAAAGTTTGAATACAGATATATAGAAGTTAAGAAAATCTAAGGAAAACAATTAATTTGAGTCAAGAAAGGTTTTGTACTCATAAAAAACCGATTGTCTTGCGAAGCTGGATCAAAACGTTTAATCAAGTTGAGCTTTGCATTAAAATGACAATTACTGTGTTTTTATTAAAGTAGTAATAAGCAATCAAATGTAAAATAAATTTTAAAAACTGTAAGTACTTGGGATATAATATTTTTATTAATTTCAGATTTATATGAAATGTAAATATAAACATTTTTAGCTTCTGATAAAAGAATGTTTTTCAAGATTTTTTCATGTTCTTTTATTATTTATGGGCAATTTTCAGTGACAAACTAGATGCCTTGGTTATTTATTTGTGTACGATCGTGAGATTAAAAATAATTGTCTAGGAGATACGTTATCTGTATAGTATACCTGTGACAAAAACTAAGAGAGGAATGCAAAGTTCGCGCAAACTCAGAGTGATGGCAGCACTAGTTAATTGCATCTCTTAAAGGAACACACACCAACTTTCAGTCAGATGCCTCTATTACTCTGTATTTGGCGTTTGTTTAATTGAGCAAATAAGTCGAGTGATTTCCAAAGAAAGGTTGAAAGAGAATGTCGTATTGACCAAACATTACTTTATGAAAGGCACATCGCCTCAAGAGACTAAAGTAAAGCTTTTTAAACGTATGGTGAATCTGCAACTTCGATTAGAATGGCTTTCAAGTTTTTTCCAAATTTTCGAAGTGGCCATATGAGCACAAACAGAGCTGAGCAGTATTTCACAAAAATTGTATTTGAGGTATCTGAAATACAAACTACATTGAGACAAAATACATTTGAAATACATCACGGGGAAAAACAATTAGCTGATGTAGTTCAACAGCTACAATAGTTATTTGTGATACAAGTGCGCAAAATAGGTGATTGTGTGCGAGTGTGAATTTCGCCCGAAAAAGTTGTTTTAGAAGGAGGTAACGAAAAATACTAATTTTATATTGCATAGAGTGGAGTGAAGAAATTTGATTAAAAAAAAAAAATTTTGAAGAAAAATGAAAAAAAATTGTTGAAGAAAAAATGTTGTGAATAAAAATGTTTGAAATAAAAATGTTGTGAAAAAATAATGTTGTGAAAAAAATGTGTTGAAAACAATTAAAAAAAAAATTATTTACAAAAAATGTTGGCGCTTATGCTCTTTTGTCAAAAAACCAGTGTCTAAAGTACCTCATTACGAAAGTGCGTATGCGCAGCTTTTTCACCAGTGCCTAAAGCAAGCCGTCTTCAAACTGCGCATGCGCGGAAATTTTTCGCGCACTCTGTTCAAATAAGGTCCTTTAGGCATAATTTAGAAGCATGAAAACGTCAACTTTTGAGGTAGGTGTTGCAAAAAATACATTTGAGTATTTTGAAATATTATTTGAAATACATGTAAGAATTGTATTTTGTAGTTGAGGTATTTTGTATATTTTTTCAAAAATACTTTCTAATATCAGCACATAAAAATTATGTTACAAATCCCTAAAGTATATAATAAGTCTAAGAATTTTATGATCAAAGAATGGGAGTGCAAAAGAATGACAAAGAGAGGAGAGAGTAAGGAGAAAGAGAGAGGAGAGAATGATAATGAGAGGAGGGGCGGTAAGTGGCAGCTAAGAGAGGGGATGGGAGAGTGGAAATCAATTGGGGGGGTTAGAATCCTACAATACGGTACATAGAGCTGCGCAGTACCCATGTCTGGTGAATTAAGCTGCGCAGTAGAGTCATACCGTGTGCAGGGTTGCGCAGTTAAGATTTATAATGCGCAGAGATGCACAGTAGAGTCCTGTAATTTGCAGATGTGCGCAATAGAGTTCCACAATGTACACGGCTGCGCAGTATAGTCATGCAATATGCAGGGCTGCGCAGTAAATTCATGTAATGTACATGGCTGCGCAGTAGAGTATTTTAATGTCTAGGGATGCGCACAGAGTCATGTCAACTTGATTTCAACTTGTTTTCAACTTTTGGTTAGACTGAGGCAACAAGAGCAACTATTGCATTCCATACCGGCTCGATAGATGTTAATATTCTCTCTTTGAGGATGCCAGTGAGTAGCTTGTAGCTGGTGTTTAAACAAGCTATGGGCCTGTAGTTCTTTGGACTTGACAAATCTCCGGTCTTAGGGATCGATACTGTGCGTCCTTCCACTAGCCACTGCGGGACGGGTTGTTCTCCGTTCAAGAAAGTAGTAAATGTACTTGCTAGATGTTGGTGCGTAGAAGTAAACTTCTTCCACCAAAAGTTGTTGATTTTGTTTGGCCCTGGCGCTGAAAAGTTCTTAGTTCTAGCGATAACTTTCTGCACTTCTTCAGCAGTAACTAGTGGTCACTCTTCCTCTGGACCTTGTAACCTTTGCCTTTGGCAAAAGTTATGAAAGAGTGATATATCTGAAGCGTCTTCATTTAGCTGATAAGTATCTCCATATACTTGTTCCCAGAAAACTCGAATCTCTTCTCGAGTAGGCGGATTTTTAACGGCACGTCACGTTTTATTGAACAGACGGGAAGGATGAGTAGAAAAGGTGGATTTTTCCTGAATCCACTTTACTCGCCGTTCAAGGCGCTGTTTCGCTGTTGAAAGAGATCTTATTTTTTGCGTCCAGTGCTGCTTGATGGTCAACAGTTTACACTTGTTCAGCGTGAGATTTGCTTTCCTTAAGTTTCGAGCAAGTGCTCTAACTTTTGGAGTGCATTTTTTATTTAATTTTAGCTTAATTTAGCTTCTTTGCCAACAGGTAAGGATGTCCCTCCTGAGTTGGTCCGACCACTTAGATCGATGTTCTCGCGTTTGTCCGGGGCCATTGCCTGGTCGTCGCCTCGGTTCGGTCCTATTGCCACTCCCAACTGAACCATGGCCTCCATCCGAGAGAGTCCTATTGTAGGTGGCACTGCGCGATACTGATGTCGTAACCGCATAATTCATTGCATTGGGGAGTTAGCCCAAAGCAACGTGGCTGACTGCAAGAGCCGGAGCTCTCGGGCGATGGGGTCGCCACATTCCTACGCCATGGTATTATTATTATTTATTATTATAAACCATACCCAGTTGAATCCAAAACTATGAACATCAGCTTTTGCAGTTTCCGCATATTCTCCTATTCGGTCATCAGGCGATAGTAAAGCAATGGGCATTGTTTTCTCGTTTAATTCTATTGGATTCTCGAGCTGAAAAGTATCAATTTTCTCTATTTTATCATTATATAATAATGTTGTGAGAGATCTTGCAAATTAAGGGAAGGGAAGGATTTGGAGCGTCGAGAGAACGGGTGAAGTCAGTGAATCAGAAAGCATTTAACAGTAAAAGTTAGTTTATTGCACCAACTTACAGTGTTGGTGGGACCTGTTGGCCCATAAGCGATGTAAAATCTCGTCGGTCTTCCCCGAGAACAGGTTGATAAGGGTATCGAGTCGGATAACGTCAGGGTGA
>CAKNYM010044820.1:12945-23476 GCA_932195095.1 Andricus curvator | reverse complement strand
GAAGTGGTATTGTCCCCACTCCTGGTCCTAGGCCCACAGGGTCGTATGGTAGCAGGGTGCTTGTAACTTTGTTACAATGTTATGTTCTCTAAGCATAGCAAAAATTTAGAAACCCCCACAAGATTCAAGAATTTTTAAGTATACAAATTTTTATGAATACTTAAAAATTCGTATAATACATATTAGAAGATTAATGAAAGAATAATTAATTTGAAACATTTTTAAACCATGTAAATTTCCAAATGAATATGGCTATAATCAAAATGTTACCTCCTACTTTGAATATCAATCAAAAATCTTGAAATAACCCAATGAACGGAAAATTCATAATAGAATTTTTAATTGTTCGCACACCTTAATAAAAGCAAGATTGTTACACGGCTTGCCAAAAAGCGTAATGTTGCTAACGACATTGCTTATATTATGAATCTTCTCTAATCCACTTGTCATAAAATCCCACATGGACGAGGCATCCATGGCTTGTTACTCTAGGAAAATAATTATTTGAAATTTTTCCAATATTTGAAAATTCTATATACATACGTAATTCGTATGCTTGTAGTATTATGGTGGTGCAAAAATTCGGCTTTCGATTTTTGGCGATCGACCCCGCCCCTTGCCTCAATTTTTTCTTTTTATTATTATTAACTTATTATTCACTTTTTGTAAATTGAATTTTAGTCACTTCTTAAGGAATATTTGAGGAATAATTTTCACCTCATAAATTTTTATTTTGACCCCTGACCAAGGAAAATGCCCCAAAAAATGCAAAACAGCAGTTTTATGTATAATTTATGCTAAGGGGCCGTCCATATACTAGTGATGCCGCCGAGCGATA
The DNA here is from genome assembly GCA_932195095.1 of Andricus curvator. Classification (NCBI taxonomy): domain Eukaryota; kingdom Metazoa; phylum Arthropoda; class Insecta; order Hymenoptera; family Cynipidae; genus Andricus; species Andricus curvator. The sequence goes on along the minus strand of CAKNYM010044820.1, from coordinate 22,638 downwards.
TTTTTCGATACTGAGACGATACCGATACGATACTTACCTCCCAGTCTCGGATTTGTATCGATCGGTTTTCTATGGTATCGGAAAAATATCCAAAAGTTCCGTCTCGTATCGGTATCGTATCGCAATTCCGAGACAAAATGTCCAGATGGGATTTTCCTCGTTCACAATAGAAGAGAGAGTAGGGCTGGTCGTGTGGCCAGCCGCAGATACCGGAACAATAAGCTGCGATAAGCTTATCCCTTTGGGACTAGGCCTTTAAAGAAAATAATTATAAATATATTCAAAAAATCTGAACTCTACAGTTTACACTGCCGAAGAAATTCTAAAGCACTCAGTGAGATCTGTTTGATTTATACAAACTCAAAGTTATTTCAATTCAATTTTTAAATTAAATCTTTTACATGATTTTTTACAAAGTTTGATGACTTTAAACAAAAGTGTTTATTTAAATAAATCCTCTTACTTTTTATTTGTTGATCAAGAGGCACAAGGATATCCCTCAACTTCTATTTTACTTAAATCTACAATCATATGACCTAACAATATTCGTGGAAGCTTAAGAGTTATTTCGAAGTTTTTAAATGATTCAAGAATAATTTAAAATTTAAAAAGATTTAAATCAAATTTAAACAAAAAGTACATTTTTGAAGATAGCGAACAAAACATTTAGAAGCTTTTCAAGCATTTTGAAAGGTTTCAAGAAAATAAAAAATTTCTTTAGTTTCCTAGAGAAATTAAAAATAATCATAAGTTTTTTAATTAATTTTGAAAAAAGAATTCTTTGAACATTTCAGAAGTCTTGCAAACCTGGCACATAAAGAATCTGGAAGTATTTAAGGTAATGTTTTTGATTTTGCAATTTTTTTTTCAATTTGAGGAGAAATTCGGTGTATTTTAAAAGATATTTAGAATTTTTCGAAATTTTCAACAAATTTATAGATTATTTATAATTTGAAGAAAATAAACCAAATTTGTTGATCACATGTGGATTTTTAAACATTTCAAAAAAGTAGGAAAACTCAAAATGATTTTTTTTTAGTTTGACTAATTAATCATTAAAGAACATTCAAAAAGGTGAAAAAGATTTCTAAAAATATTGAAGGAAATGTGGAAGATTTAAAGGCATTTTTTGTAATTTTGAAAAATTCTCCAAATTTTTAAGAAAAATTTAAGTCAGTTTAAAAGACTTATAGGAATTTCAAACACAAAGTATATTTTCAAAGACAGTGAACAAAACATTTAGAAGTGGAAGATTTGTGGAAATGTAGAAGGGCAATTTTTGTAATTTTTATTGTTTTCCTAATTTCTTCCAAACTTCTAAAAGTCCTGAAGTTTGAAAGGTCGAACTGACGCCAATTATTATTCCTCAGATTTTGTAACATCCCATAAAATAACGAAATTTTCTTTACAATTTTTTGGATTAATTTTCGACATATCTGAAATCTTCAGATATCTTTTCGAATTTTCTGCGTAGGAAAATTAGATTCATACTTTAAAATCAAAATCATAATGACAAATTATTTTCCCCAACAAATTGAAAAACTTCTTCTTTTCTGAAAGTGATAAATCCTTTCTTCAGTAAATACGTTTTTCCCGTTACTATATTGTACTATTTTATTTTAATATGTATGACAGGTTATTATTGGAAGATATAGTTATAATCTCATACAATTTCACTCCTTTCTTAAGTTTTTCAATTTACTTATATTAATACTTTCTTCCCAATTACTGAGAAATATTTAGACAAATTTAAATTACGAGCTTGACGTCAAAACGTACTCATAATTCACTCTTTTAGAAAAGCATAACTCAAAAGTAGAAGCACAAAACCGGGTAACCACCATTTTTATCCAAAATGGGTTTATTGCATAAAAAATGCATAAAAAATCAATTACCTATTGTGGTAAAAGGATTGTTTTGAAATATAATTTAATTATCATTCACAATTTTTAATAAGATTTTAGTTTATCGATATTTCTTCAAATTATTATAATTTAATCACAAAAGAAATCATACATATTTTCTTATTTTTTACGATTTTTAGTAAAAACATGTCTGTCATACTGTAATCTCACGATCTTCGACTTTGATCTTATCGGAAAAAAGCGATTTTTTTTATCCAGTTCTGTACTACCACCCTTGTACTACAATAAAAAATTGTATTTTTATATTGAGACACCTTCACATATTCCGTTTTTGTAATTTTGAAAGTTTTTCCAATTTTTTCGAGAAAATTTAATTTCGTTTAAAAGACATGTAGGAATTTTAGATGTTTCCAAGCTTGAAAATTTAAAAGGTAATGTGCCTGAAGTTTTTAACGTTCAAATGAACATTTCTCATTCATTGCTTTATAATCTAGAAACAGTGCAAAAATATAATGGTTCATTACATTGAAAATAATTCATTTATAAAAGAAACTTATAATGCATATTTTGATCTGCAGTTAAAAAATATTTCTAGATATAATTGAATTTGGAAAATATATTTCGTTCATTTGAAGGTTCAGAACTTTAAATTACAAGAAAAGGTTCACTGGAACTCAGGTAGTTGAAACTTGTCGCCGTTCCCCTTCGACTGTTGTTCCCTTTCTACTGGCTGTCTAGTCTCAAAATCCCAAGACGATCCGAGCGATATATCGGTTCTCCGATACGAAAACGATACAAGACAAAACCGAGACTGGAGTCTCAGAAAACGATACCGATACGAGAAAAAACCGAGATTTTTCGATACGATATCGAGACAGTCTCGTATCGAACAGCATCACTACATGCCTTGTCACATATACACAATTCCCTTTTATCGATGCGATATTTCAAACGAAAGTCCGCTAAAAATACATATTCTTTATTTTCCACGTGGCTTTAAATTGAAGAAATCAACTTGAAAGATGCTAGCTAATTATTTGAAACTTTCACAGTTATTTTAAAGTTCAACTTGGAATATGTTTTATTCTACCGACTTGGTTGTAACACTGCTTAATGCATATGACCTTTGAAAGGAAAAAACGGAAGCATAGAAAATGATGAATTGATAATTAGTCAATTAATATGAGGCATCTGTGCCATATTACTCTTTTTTATTTCCAGTATTATGAATATAAATCCAACATTTAACTGGGTACGCTATTCTGGCTCCAGATTTTGATTTTGATTTTCTGGGTACGCCGCCTCGGCTCCAGACTTTGATATTTGTAATCTGTGTTGAATTTGATTATAACGTGTGTCCTCCAGCTGAATCCTAGTTCGCCATCCAGGAATAGGTTCAGTTTTCCATTTCTTGGCAAAAATTGTACGCTACCCAAGCTATTTTTCGCTAACCTTCCTCGTTGTACGCTGGCTAGGCTACCAACTCTAAATCTCGTTTTCCTGTAGGGAGAAAAATGGAAGGTCAGTTTGGCCATCTAGATGTGCAGACAGACTATATTGCAGGGTCAACTATAGGACAGCCCGTGAAGATGGCTAAAGCGACTATCTCTAGAAAGTCATCTCAGAGTGTCGACTTGGTCATCTCGGACGGTCGACTCAAGCGTCATAGAGAGTCGAACCGATCATCACAGATGGCGAAATTGATCAATATAAAGGTTCGATCGCACATCATAGAGGGTCGATTTAGTCATATCAGATAGTTGACTTGATCTCCTCGGACAGTCGACCTGGCCATCTTAGGGGGACGATTTGATTATCCTGCATTTTCTATATTTGTTGTCCTTTCCCTACTTATTCCAGTCTCTCTCTTTCTCTCTCTCTCTCTTATAAGTGATTGGAAATTATAAAATTAAGTAGAACCTATAACACCTGAAAATGTATGTGAAATACATGAATTCTGAAAGCATTTTTTATTCTTTGTGGAGAGCAAGGTGTATAAGACATAATTTGTTATGCAAAAACAGTGCACATTGACAATATATTTTTTGGAACACGAAAGGCTAAGGACACGGCACGGTGTCATACTGAATGGTAAGATTTCAAACATTGGAAACGACACGGTGACAACCAATTGATATCTGAACGTGCAGTTACGCCTTTATCCTAAATCCCTTCGAAGCATCAAATTTGATGTTGAAAATTCAAAAGAATAAGCTTAATTCACTCTCCATCATGTTCTCTCTTATGCACTTTACTCTCCACGATTGTTCGAAATATGGAAAAGCAGTTTACACTTATTAAAAACATGTTTAAGTTCAATAAACAGCGAATGTGACGCTGAACGGCTCAATGACATTCACTCACTCGAAAAATGCTCTAGAGTCTAGACCACGGTGCTTCCAACTCTCGTATCCTTTCCACTGCATGCATTGCGTCGACAACCGGATTGGTTGAGGTTGGCGCGCTTATTTCAAATGATTAAATGCGAAAAGCAATTGCGTACAGCAAATAATAAGAGTGAAGTTATCAAAAATAATTCTTTGATTTGAGGAGGACTTATAAAGTAAAATTTAAATTATTTATTAGATTTCCTCCTTAAAAATAATTGATCGATTTCAATTTTAAAGAAAGGAATATCTTTTTTGCCCTATATATCAATTCACAATTATTCCTAATATTCTTATGCACTTTAAGTTTATTATTTATTGTGAACATTTGACTTACACATTTAATTATTTTAAATAAACACGCCAACGGTGACTAATCAGGTTGGCCCTCCGCGATGGGTCATTTGCTCTTCCGTGGATGGTCGAAATGAGTGAAAACAAGATGATCGTACTGACCATCCCGAAAGCATACCTTGCTTATCCCTGGTAGTTAGTCTGACCTTCTCATAACAGTCAGACTGCTCATAAAATGCGAGCCACTCCGAATATGTCAACAAAATGCTGGATGACTCTTCAGACCATCTAGAAGAACTAAATTTTGACCATCCATTTTTCTCCGTGTGGCGAACGCTATTCAAGCTGCCTAAAGCTAAAAACGATCCACTTACGGTATACGCTATCCAAGCTACCGTGTTCCTGAAATACTCCACAATAAGACTGATTATTATTATGTGCACATTTAAATAATATTTACGCTTCTAGGAAACTCGTTAAACTAACATATAAGTCCAAGGCGATTCAAGACTGAGAGTTACTATCAAATGCTACGAACTGCTCCTGATTTGTATTCTGTCGAAATACCAAATTAATATTATATATGAAACACGATACTATAGATTCTAATTTGTAAAACAATCCCGGAACAAATAAATGAGTGTTTTACTCTTGAAAAACTGTCTGGTTCAATATGCGTATGCATGTCCTGGATCTTTAATTTATTATTATCTAAACATGAGATCTTAAGTTGAAATTCTTGAACTCTAACAACATGATGAGATGATTATTGCATGCCAGAGGAAGGAAATTTGGAGGCTAAACGCAGGAGAAAGTGGTTATTATAATAAAAAAATATATATCTATTTTCCGTGATTATTTAAAAAGTATTATTAACAAACATCATCTGAAAAAGTACCAGAAATTTGAGCAATTAGTAAAGAAAAAATTAATTAGGCAAGAAGATCCTTTCGGGAGAATCACGCAGGCCTATAATGATTTCCCTGTAACTTTTTTCGCAATTATTAAATTCATTATATAAAATTCGTTAAAACCCCTTGACATAATTGGAAATAGGGAAAATATATTTAATAGGTAGAAATCATTTAAAGTACCTTGCATATAAATTAAACGTATTGATTACATAAAATTCCAAACAAGAAAAATCATTTTAAATCTTTGGAGATTCAATAAAATTCTTTAAATCTTGTAACCTACAAAATTCTTTGAAATTTCTTAAAAATTTTTGAGATCTCTTGAAATCCTTCGGCATTCCTCAAAATTTTAATTTTGCAGTTTCTTTTTTAGTTTGAGAACAATCTGAATCGTTTTAGAAGATAATGAGAAGGTTTGAAAGTTTATGCAGATTCTTTAAAGTTTTAGAAAAAATTTGAATCATTCAAAAAAAAAAAAATTTTAAACGTTCAAAAGTTTTTAAATATTTCAAAAATAATTTTACTTTTTTGTAAAGTTTAAAAAATTTCAAAACATGTAGATTTTCAAAGATCTTCACGAAAAATATAGAGTTTGTTAAGTAATTTGAAATGTTTCAGGAGAATTAATATTTTTTTTTAAGATTAGTGCAGAAATCGCCCATGATTTTTGTTTTTGAAAAATTAATTTTGAGAAAATATTCGAAATATTCCAAAACACTTAAGAAAATTTGTAATTGTCAAAGTAGAACCTGGAAGATGGTAATGTATTTTTTTTTGAATATGCAAGAATTTGTCGAAAACTTTAGGAAACTAGCTGTGAATTCGATCTCGAGTGTTTCCACTTTTTGTATTTATAATGATATGGTGCTCATTTCACGAGCACTTTGCTTCCCGTTAGTAAATACATTTGCTTCCTCATAGAGGAAGCATTAGTTATTTTTTTCAATAATAGACAAACTCAAGTCTTCATTTTGATCAATTTAAAAATAGAATTGTACAAAAAATACAAAATACAAAATAATACAAACAATTTTTTGATTACAAAGACAAATCAGACAAATCAAATTGTTAATTCGAAATGATAATTTTTCGAGCTGGAGAAGGGAAGGGGAAAGTCCTGTCGCACCCTATCCCTTTGCCAGCTTTATGATTTTTTTTTAAATGGTCAGAATTATTCTATTTGGAAATTTATGATCAAAAAATCATTTCTATTCATGCGTCGTCAACTTTGAATTATGTCGATGAAAAAAGTTTTTCTGTTAGAAACAGATGATTCATATATTATAAATGAGCATAACTTCCTTAATCTTCGATAAAGTGTATTAATATTATAGATCAATCGATTTTCCTCGAATCAAGGAATCTTTTCCGTTCTTGCATCAATTCTAAATTATGTCAGTGAAAAAAGTTTTACAATAAAAAACCGATTTTTCAAATATTATTGAGTGCTCAGAAGAAATGCAACAAACATTTTTAGAAATCCTTCGGTCAGTTTCAAGATATTAGTCGGGAAAATAAGCCCTCCAAATTTCATCAATATATCTGCGACCGTTTTCAAGTTATCGTGTTCACAAAAAAGCGTGACATCCACACATCCACACACACATCCACACACACATCCGGACAATTGCTTAGAACATTGTATTAGACATTTTTAAATTGGGGAAGGTTCAATTAAATGAATTTAAAATTTTTGGAAAATGTGACCATTACAAAGCTTCCTCTATGAGGAAGCAAAAATTGACGAATTTTAAAGGATATTGCAAAGATTTAAAAGTTTGGAAAAGATTCTAATGAAAAAATTTCATTTAAAACTAAGAATTAATTCATTTTAAACTTTAAAAAAAGACTTTTTAAATTTAGAGCTGTCAAAATTTTTAATTTTCTAATTTGAATTGCTAAAAATGGTAAATTATCAAATTTAAAGCCTTTCAAATAAAAAATTCGCAGGTTTCAAAATGTAAGTAAACAAATACTCATTTTTTTTAATAAGAGTTTTATATTCAGAGCAGTGCAAATTTGGCAGTTTCTCTGAATTTCTGAAAATCTCTGAATTCCTCAGTTGCTCTGAATTTCTTCAATTTGCTGAATTCTCTTAATTCATAGAATTTCCTGAGCTCCTTTCATTTTTCTGAATTCCTCTGAATTCTTTGAATTATTTTTAAGTTCATGGAAGTCAGAGAGTTTTAAGAATTTAGGAAATTCTACGAATTCCAGGAATTCAGATAATTCAGAAAATTATTGTGAATTCGAGTACATATGAGAATTCAGAAAAATTTAGTTAATATGGTTGAAAAAATTATTTTGATTAAAATTCAATTAAATTGATTAAAAACAGATTATTTTTTGAGTTGATTGTTTGCTTCTAGCACGTGTATAATATTGCTAGTAAATAAATACAATTAAAAACAAGTTTCTTTTTGGAAATTTTTCTTTTTCATTAAAGATCATTTTCCCAAAATTTCCAAAATTTCAGGAAATTTCTGAAAATGAGTGAGCCCTGTAAACCTTACAAAGAAAATATCCATGAAATATACGCAGGATATTTTGATAATCTTTTGATTTTTCAAATAATCCAGCTAAAATCGTTAAAAAAATTCGACAATTATTCCAATGTTTTCCGGCTTATTACACATCTGGATTAGTTGATTCTTTTTTATAATGGATGCAATTCCTTTGATCCTATATCGCGAAATTTTTTTTCCAGAATGTCGATGATTTTTTGGACTAAGGTCGCCCAACAGGTCAATTCTCAATTTCTGATGGCATTACGAAGGAGTACCAGAGAACGTCAATATGATCAGGTTCATTAAGTTAGCACCTCCAAAGTCAAATTTTGTGATTTTTCATGGTTCAGAATTTTGGACCTTTTTAGGGCTTTTTTGGGACCCATTTAAAATTTTCAGACTCCTTTACTTATTTCAAAAAATCAATTTTCTTGTGGATGTATTAGCTTACATTAACCTTGCACCTCCACTTCCTAAAACCGCAAAATAACACAAATGCAATTCCAGCAGAATTTTAGGCTCCCTTTAGGCTCTGTAAATCCGCAAAAAAAAATTTCCGAATCTTTTCAAATATATTAAATTACATAACATGCACTTGAAATCTTCAAATGATATCTCGCTCTTTACTATTATTAATAGTAATAGTAAATTCTACGTTACATGGATTCACTGAATACATTCTTTGAGAATATAATTTCAGCAAGAATTTTATTGGTCAAAAAATGTTTACAAATAAATAGTTATTCGAAAATTGAGTAAATGAGAAAAATGAATACAAAAGTAAGCGCTTGCTTGCGCGCATAATAATTTAGTATGACATAATTACTGGTGCAACGACAGTGTTGAATCCAGCAAAACATAGATAGTGTGTTATAAAATACGAAGTGTGTAGGCACACCGTAAATATTTGTTATTATACCTTATTGAATTTCTATGAGCCAGTAGATACGACATTTAAAAAATGAATCTTCATTTTCTCTCCCTTACCATTTTCGAAAGAGTATATGTTGTTAACGAGAAATTATAAAAGTTACCACAACTTATTATTTTTCGAGATGTTACCTATTTACAAATCATGTTTCTACGAAAAACTGATTAAGGCTACAAAAATGGTTGATATGTATGTTTTCTTTAAAAGGAAAAATGGTGGAATGAAAGAATTTTACAAAATTCTCATATCGCTCTTATTTGAGAATTTTATTATTTATTATCTTTGAAGCTGGCAGTCGACCGGTTTTGAATCTCAGCATCACTTTTAATGAGTAGAAAGATCCCGCAATCGCCCATCCGGGATGGCGTTAAATTTATCACATAAGGTTACATAATGTGAATTTGCTAATTGTTTTTTTCATGTCAGAAGCTGATTTCGGTTAAGCAACAATTTGATAATAACCAGAAGGAATTGGGTTATAATTTCCGAGAAAGATCGGTACGTGCCTCACCATCAAAAAAGAGTTTCAAGACAAAAATTAAAATACTCATTGGAGACCTTTTCAAAAAAGTCGCTTTTAGTATTTGATTCATATAAGGTAACAAAATGTTCATAGAATATATAGATTATATATATAATTTGAAAAAAAAAAGTTAAACAACCACCGCAGGGTCCCACTAAGAGCAACTGCCATCCAACAAAATGTCAATAGCCCCCAGTAGCACCGCGGTAAATCAAACCTATGGCCACGTCTCACAACCGTGAGATGGGTGGTATATATATATATATATATAT
>CAKNYM010044819.1:9315-21234 GCA_932195095.1 Andricus curvator | reverse complement strand
ATTCAATTGATCCTAAATCTGATCAGCATACCCGAATTGTTGTTTAAAAATAACAATTGTCATTGACAGTTGTTGATGTCAATTGGAAATGTCAATACTGATAATTTTGAAAATCTATTCACTGAATTGAATAATAATTTGGATTTAATTGATCCTGACTCTAATGAGGATACCCGAGTTGTTCTTCGACAAGACAATTTTTTTTGTTGAGCCTTCACTGATGTTGACCGATGTATAGGTTTTGATTCGACGTTTCCACTGATTTGAACAATGGTTCGGACATAATCTCCCCTGAGTTCAGTCGGCTCACATTGATTTCGGAAGTCGTGATTGAAAATGAGTGCAGATTCATATCCAGGGTAGCACTGTGCGGGCCATGGTGGACTCAGGTTCAGTCACGAACATAATCAGCAGGCGAGTGTTGTGCGCAACCGGATTCCCATTTAGAGTTCGACCAACCGAGTTAACTCGCGTTTCGAATGTTACGGGCAATTCACTTCCGGTTTTGGGTCAGTGTAAACTTCCGATACGAGTCGCAGGGGTAACACGTGAGTTGGATTTCCTAATCGTTCCTAGTAGAGGTATCAGGTGCGTACTCGGGTTAGACTTCCTACAGAACTTTGACGTAACACTCAGGTTCACCCACGTATAAATCAGTCGGGTCGATCGATAGATCCGAATTCACAGATAACTAATCTGAATTTAATCGTGTCGGTTGCATTGATAATAATTTTGCACTGGTAAGTTAGTGCGTCCCGGTTGAACTGTCCGGGAATCACTTTGGGCCGTTACGTGAGTCGGTGGGACAACGTACGCCTAGTCTAAGTAATCAATCGAATCGCATTGGGGAGTATAGTCGGTGCGGGTGAGATTGCCGACCCATTTAAGTCAAAATGTCCGACTCCGGGAGTTGTGACTCTCTAAAAGACATCATGGAATTATCGGAAGAACAGCTTCGGGCCTTTCTGACCGAACGGGGTCATAACCCTTACGGACCCTTAGAGGTCATTCGCAGTCGAGCGGAGAGGGCTCATCGTAGAGCAGCTGGCGATCGTGACGTTGTCTGGACGGTTATAGACGAACCGGGAGCGGGGGCGGAAGCAGCCATAGGGGTCAAAGACGCTAGCGCGATGCTAGATAGCGTGCTCGGTCAGCTCGGTCAAGATGTGTCCCATCTACCAACCGAAGAAGAGTTAGCATTATATAACCGGGTAGTCGCAACGACCCGCCGGTTATTCCAATCGTCCGAAAGGGATGATAAGTGGGTTTCCGTTTCGGGGGGACCGGAGGCAGGGGCTCTCGAGCGAACAGAGCCGCAATCAAGTGGATGTGTGGCTACACCAAACACGGTGTCGCACACGAGTACCTCAATAACTTCATCAATGCCGCAATCATCAGTATATACTTCGGTCGGAAGTTATGCGTGCGAGCTGCGTACTCTGCGAAGACAGACCCTATTCTCTCCGGAGTTGTCGCGGCCCTCTAACACTCAATTGGCCCAAAGTTTGAGGTTGGGATCATCCCATCCAACAATCGTGCACCATTCGGTGGGCGTACCTATGCACACTCATCAGCCTCCAATCTCGGAGGCATGGAACTCGTCCCGAAGCTATTACAGTGTCCCGGCGGGAAATGCCGGAGTTCCTGTTCACGCGGGGTTTCCTGATGACGGACAGGGTTTTACCCCTTGTCGATCGGAAGCTACACCAATCAATAGTGGGTGGGGTAATGCTCCAACCATCACTCAACCCTTTGCAGGATATGCTGCAAACCAGTGCGGAATGGGCGGTTTCACTCAGTCGACGCGTTGGCCCCTCCCAGCAGCTTCCCTTCAATGGTGGGGTGCTCTAATGTGACGAGCGGGGTTTTCAGCACGGTCATAACACGGCCGTCCCCAAATTATTCCAGGGGACAAGCCCCATCGGGAGAGCACTCATTGGGCGCGTTGAGCGGCCAACCAGCCAGAACTACGAGTAATGGTCCGAACGAAATTCCGAACGGGATAATTCCCCTGGTAACTGCGTCGTCACACCCCGGTCAACGGTGGACCGATCCCACATCGCTTACGGATCGCATCGCAGCTTCTCATGCAAGGACTACTCGGGGTCCCACTAAGACATTGGACTCCGTGGTCAAGAAATGGGGAATTGTCTTCACGGGTGATGGCGGTGCGAGTGTGGAGAATTTTTTAGCTCGTGTAGAGGAGGGTCGTTCGGTATCCGGACTTAATGATGAAGACCTGCTAATTGCAATCCCATTGATCTTGGATGGATTAGCCCTTCAATGGTTCCGCCAGAACTATACTGAATGGTCGACATGGATCCATTTCAAGGCCTCCTTGCTGTCGATGTACGGCGACACGGGTTACCAGTGGCGACTGGAAGAACAAGTTTCTTCCCGGTTCCAGGGACCGGACGAAAGGACCACAGACTTTCTGGTCTGTTTACAAGACCTCTTCCTGAAATTCCAACGTCCAGTGACTCTGGAGGAACAAATGGATCGCGCTTATCGGAACATGAAGCCAGAATTGCGTAGGTCAATTCGTCGCTTCGAATTTAACGATTATAATGGGCTGATGCGATTGGCGCGAGAAGTGGAACGAACCTTCGTTCCCGATCATGAATTACGCCTACCCCCCAGTCCAGCGGAATCACTTTTTCCAGAATTGGCTTACACGAAGCGGAGTAAACCCGTTTTTGGGGACAAAATCATAACCGGAGCACCATCGGGAGGCTCCAGTTCACAAATTGAATCACTAGTCACATTATTGGTGGAACTTATGACAAGACTCGATCGCAAAAAGCCGTCAATGGACAAGCCTAAGAGCTCGGGCCCCGGGGTTAGTAGAAACCAGAAAACGGGCCCCGAATCATCGGGATCTCCATCAACCGATCGAACTCAACAATCCACGTCGGCAACTAAGCCGACCCGAAGTCAGGACACGGCTCCGAAGCCGAAAGTTGAACCTAAAACTCAACCTCCCTGCTTTAACTGTGCGAGTAGCGACCACAAATGGAGGGCGTGTCCAGATACTTGGGTGAAATTCTGTCACAATTGTGGCAAGCACGATCGAGTCAAGCGGGATTGTGATTCCGATTATTGCAGGGGAAACCGCTAAAGGAGGGCAGACGCAGGGTCGATGCTGCTCCTGTAGTTTCCAAGCAGACCCTAACAACCAGAAAGAGAATCTGGAAACCGGATGTAACTACTTTCGATCCAATCGATTCTCTGGAAATAAATGGGGAGACTCGTTATGAGCTCCCACAGAAATCAACTCACGAAACGAGCGTCACGGCTCAGGTTAAATTCAATCACGAAAAGTCTAAACCATCAGAGGCCCTGGGTGGTGGGTCACCTCCAGACTCTGGTTCAAAATTCACTGCACTCGAGAACCGTGGAAAATATTTTCACGACTCTCCATTCAACAGGTTCAACCGTTCCACATCCGAGCCGTCCGTGAATTCCGGACATCGGGGACCACTCGATGGGGTGGACGCGGGGGATCATCAGGTAAGAAAACCCGAAGTCGACTTCATGTTCGGAATCGGTACCTCGTCGCGACCCTATATCAATATTGAAATAGGTGGCACCGAGTTCCACTCACTGATCGACACCGGCTCGTCGAGAACCTATATAGGTTCGACGGGATTAAAAATCATCACTGAGCATGGGTATGAAGTAGATTATTCAAAATCAGGTGCAGCCATGATGGCCAATGGTACCATTGAAACCATCATTGGCGAAGCCTGTCTACCAATTACCTTTTCCGGAACTACGCAGATCCTGGAGATCAAAATCATACCGAGTCTGACCGATACTTGTGTTCTCGGCATGGACTTTGCAGAGCGGTTGGGATCGTGATGCACCTTAGAAATCGGCAACTATAGCTGGCTGACGAGCCAATCATTAAATTTGCGTTCAATCTCGCGGGTGGGACCGGCCCAGAAGCGTGCAAAGGAATAGCATTGTTGGAGAACACGGAAAAAGTTCGGTTGGAAGAATTTTTAAAGAAGGTAATACCTCCGGTACCGGATAAATTGCCCGCAGCGAAGCTCGTCGACCACGTGATCGACACGCGCGGACACAAACCAATCCGACAAAAGAATCACCGGATGTCACCAAAGGTATGCGGTATTTTGATCGAGAAAGCTAATGATCTTATCAGGCATGATTTGATAGAACCATCGGATAGCGAATGGTGTAGTCCGGCTGTAATAACTCGAAAATCGGACGGAGATTATCGTCTATGCATCGACTTCCGTAAAGTAAACGAAGTCTCGAAAAAAGATGCTTATCCGATTCCATTTATGACGGAGATATTGGAAAGACTCAATGCATCTCGTTATATCGATGGGTTCTACGAATATTAGGCTATTTTTCCGTTACCGTTAAGAAAGCGACTATCATACCATTACGATTAAGCATTAGTCTATCGTTTCGCTACGGATAAGAATTAGTCTGACATCATTTTTTCAGAAATTTAGTAAACGTGTAGAAGTGTTAAAAGAAATAAAAATCTTCAAAAAATTCTTGTTTTGAAAGTTACAGGAGGCTAGATTGCGTTACAAACTGTAATACAAAATACTGGAGTTTTGAATTCGTAGGAAATGTTCCGACGAATAATAGGCTATCATCCATACAATAGCATCTCGAATTTAAATTTCTCAAATAATAAATCACGATGATTACCAATACTTTTAGTTCTTTAACTTTATCACAACTAATTGTGAAAATATAGGTAACTTATAGGTTATGTTTAAAATTATATCTAGACAAATTTGACTTAAGACAGAAAACTGTAATCAACAAGATAATTAGTTAATATTTCCATCAATGAGCATCTTCGAAACGATATCCTTAATTTTTTATTAACTTATTTCTGAAAATATTACAAAAATGACACACAACACAGACAGGAGAACAGAAAACTACACATTTTTGTCCTTGCTACGACCGAAAAGAGATTTATTTTGGATTATTTATCAAGATCATGCTATAAATATTATTACTTTCAAAACTTTTTCATTTATTTTTAGTTCCTGATTTGATTTACGAATGCAAAATTTCATTTCTTCCTCCTGAAAACTTAGCTAAATGAATTTAGACTAGTTCTTATCCGTAGCGGAACGGTAGCCCAGTACTTATTCGTAATGGGATGATAGTCGCTTTCTTAACGGCAACGGAACAATAGCCTAATATTCGTAGAACCCATCGATATTTCAACTCTAGACTTGAACAAAGCCTATCACCAAATTCCCTTGAGCGAGGAGAGTAAGGCAATCACAGCTTTTACGATCCCAGGAAAGGGGCTATACTAATACAAGCGAATGTCGTTTGGTCTGACAGGGGCTCCCGCTACGTTCCAGCGGTTGATGGACAAGGTGATCACCCCTGAAATGAGACCACACGTGTTCGCTTACTTGGACGATATAATAGTCGTCTCAGTAACGTTCGAGGACCACTTGTATTGGCTCGAGAAAACAATCAATCGGTTAACCGAAGCCGGGCTCACTCTGAGTCCCGACAAATGTAAGTTCTGTCAGTCGGAGGCAAAATATTTGGGGTTTAAGGTAAACAGGGAGGGGCTCATTATAGATGACGAAAAAGTCAGCCCGATCCTGGAATACCCTCGTACCAAGAACCTCAAACAGGTTCGTCGGTTCGTCGGAGCGACCTCTTGGTACCGGAAGTTTATCAAAGATTATGCGAAGATCTGCGAGCCTCTCACTCGCCTCACTAAGAAAAACGTAGCGTTTTCGTGGGGTGAAGAGCAAGAGTCGGCCTTTCAAACCTTGAAGACTTCCTTAACCACGTCGCCGGTGCTGGCGTACCCTGATTTCAACATTCCATTTTGCATCCAAACGGATGCGAGTGGGTTCGGCCTGGGTGCCGTCGTCACCAAGATTCAAAATGGCTACGATCGAGTAATAGCTTACGCCAGCCGTGTGCTTACCGCGGCAGAACGAAGCTATTCGACCACTGAGCAGGAATGCCTGGCCGTAGTCTGGGCCATTAGGAAGTTCCGATACTACCTAGAGGGCTACCACTTCACGGTGATCACTGATCACAGTAGTCTCAAGTGGCTATACAACCTGAGAAACCCAACCGGTCGGCTGGCTGGCTGGGCTCTGGACCTCTTGGAATACAATTTCGACATCATCCACAGGAAGGGGGCGATCACCACGTGCCCGATGCCCTTTCCCGGATGTTCGAGTCAACCCACGGAAAGGAGGCAGATCAAATAGCAGTCATCGGACCGTTGAGGGATGAATGGTTTGTGCAGCGGAGAGCAGCTGTGATCGAAACCCCACATAAGTATCATGGGTGGAAAGTAGTTGATGGTAGCCTCTATAAATTTCGGAATAACCCACTGTTGGAGGATCTTATGGATGAACAAGATGCTTGGAAATTGGTGATTCCCAAGGATAATCAACCGGAAGTATTGGAGGAAGTCCACGAGACCCCGGAGGCGGGTCACCTGGGCATTGAAAAAACGTACAGTCGCGCGGCGATTCGTTATTTCTGGCCCGGAATGTTCAAGGATGTCTCAGCATTCGTACGAAAATGTCAGACGTGTCAATTAAACAAACCAGAACTGGCACAGCCTAGAGGATTAATGACTAGGCGTGTGGTCCAAGAACCCTGGACAGTGGTGGCAACGGACGTTATGGGCCCGTTTCCTCGAAGTAAGCGTGGGTACGAATATCTGATAGTATTCCAGGACTTATTCTCCAAGTGGATCGAGTTGGCACCACTGAAGGCTGCCAATTCAGAAACCATAATTGGAGCCTTCCTGGAATTCGTCGTGATACGCTGGGGAACTCCACAGGTCCTTCACTCAGACAGTGGGACGGAGTTTAATAATAAGGCCGTAAAAGAATTGGCCGGCGCATTCGGTATTCACTGGTCATTCAATCCGTTATACCATCCCCAGGCGAATCCGGTCGAACGGACCAATCGGGTATTGAAAACCATGATCAGGTCCTTTATTGGGCAGGATCATCGGAACTGGGATAGGCATCTGAATGATTTCAGATTCGCCTATAACACTTCACTTCACAGTACCAACAGGGTAACTCCGGCCTTCTTAAATATGGGTCGGGAACCCCATCCGCGAAATTCATTCCGCCGTCTTGAGGAGGGGGAGGTCGAGTTGCCAGCCGCAGAACTTGTCGGCTGGACATCTCGTATGTCAAAAATGACCCATTTAAGGGATCTGATCACTCGATATCAGGACCAGGCGTTTGTTAGGCAGGCGAAGTATTATGACCGTCGTCACCGCGGCCAACAGTTCAAGGTCGGCGACCTGGTGAAAAAGCCAAACCTTGTGCTCTCTAGAGCGAGGGATAACGTGGCCGAGAAACTGGCCCCCAAGTTTTCGGGTCCGTTTACGGTAGTCGAGGTGATTTCACCGAACGTTTACAGGCTACCATCTCCGGAAGGGAGGCTAGCAGGACGCTACCACGTGTCACACCTCCAAAAGTACTGGGACGGGGATGAGGGTTATCAGGCGGAGCGAGAGAGGCAAAACGAGATCGATCGTCTGCTTCTTGAGATACGCGATTCCGAGTCGTCGGACGGAGACTCCACGACAGGCGAGGACGATGTGGAGATGGATGTTGACTGGGGCTATGGCAATAACCAGCAACACCATTCAGACTCGGAACTGGAGACGGTGGTGCGGGGAAAATTACGCAATAGATCATTTTGCAGATAGGGCAGCGAGCCTGGTAGAAAATGTAAGCCCATGCACTTAGGCGGAATTTAGATCATGTATGATAAGTAGTAGTGAAAGCGAGTAAAGACAAAAATTATAGGTACTTTATCGAATTGTCTTTCAGCACCCGGACTTACACGTGAGGCCGAGAAGGCGAAGAGCTCTTCGGGCTCGGAAGGGACGGTGGTCGAGGTCTCCATCAACCTCCAAAACGCAGCCGGAAATAACCACACCTCGGTGATGGCCGGGGGATCAGTCGCAGTCAGCGGCATGGGTGTTGCTTCTGGGCTCGAAGCCCAACCATTCAGCAGCAAGGCTCCACAGCCGACTGCTGATTTGGGAGCCGTCGGGAAGGCCCCGACAAAGAAGAAGACAAAGGCGGCGTCCTCGAGCGGCGATTCCATGGAGGGAATCAAGGAAGGGGTCGCATCGGTGTCAATCCCGGTCGTCCTGTAGCCACAGGCCACCCCAGGGGAGAGAACCTCCCTAGAAGAACGGGTTCGGCAGAGGATCCGCAGCGACCCGCAGTTCCGCCGGGTAAAGCCCCCGAAGATGTTCGGTTGGAAGAAGGAGCTGAAGGGCACGTGCGGAAAATGCCTTCAATACGGGCATGGGTACCTGAGCTGCCCAGCTTGGAGACCGCCGCGTCGGTAGAGACGCTACCAACTTTCTAATAGAAGTTTTTTTTTGTCCTCTCCTTTATTTTTTTTACTATTTTTATTTTTCACGCAGTACGTGAGACTAATTTTTTTTCTCATTCTCTTTCCTTAGTTCGACTTAGAATTTTTGTTGGTTTGTTTTGTTTTTGGTTCTCCAGTTTGAGGGAACGGAACCAGCGGATTCCCAATAAACACGGGTAACAAACCGTTGTGAGCCCGAGCTGGGGGGGGCTCGTACCCCAGTTCATTAAATCTCAATTATTCTTATACATATCGCCTTTTATAATTGACTTCACCTTTCTGAAGCATGCTTAGACTCTAGTCTTAGTCAACCTAAACTTAAGCACAGTAGCGCAAACTCGACAGAGTCGTTCGCTTCATACAAAAGTTGCATACATCTTAGATTTAGTTTAATCATGTCGGTAAGACAAGAAAAACGGACTTCCACAGTCTAATTAGGCGCACTTAATAGTGTAGAAAGCGTTGCCAATAGTGTTTTATTTGGTTCTGGTCTAGAAGGCTGTCAGTCAGTGGTTTCATTTCCTTGCCGTCGTAATTATTAATACTCGAATTTGATCCTAAGCAGGCTTGAAGCTTCAGACCTTGAATCACTGAAATACTAATTATACTATGTTAATTTTTTTTCGTTACTAATATTAGCATGACATGTATGATATTAAAGTACCCTGGTCTGACGATTGCTGACGGCTCTCACTAGATAACAATCAACGGGTGAGAGCAGGGGATTGGGATATAGCCTCATCAGTTATTCAACCCGGCGGGTCGAATTTTGTCCGGGGGGAGTTGTAACGCGGCATTATTCCACGTATACAAATATTTTGAAAATTATTAAAGTACTTTTACACATCTCTACTCGTGAGGCTCGAACTAGTAGTCAACTTTCTGACAGTTGCCTGCGAGCAGCTGGAATTGATTGGTTCAAGTAAAATGTACTCTCAACGAAGCAATGACTCAAAATTTCAAGTTAACTACCTGTCGATCATTATGATTGATCGACCAAAAACTTAAATTCAAATTCAAAATCAATTAAATAATTGTCCACATTACCTTCATTTTGTGGGATAAAATAATCCAAGAAAACCAGGATTGGAGGCTATAGGTCCCATGTCAGCTGACAAGTCTGTCAGAATCGTCTGACCAGGGACAGAAATAAATAAATAAGACACTCCACTCACTGTTCACACACGTCCTTTTGCTTTTTTTTATATATAAACCGGAGCCGAGGGGCTCATCACACACGCACACGCAAACGTCACTAGTGACCAGGGGTCAGTGACAAATTCACTACACGCACACACGTCACGCGAAACAACACAGCGGCTACGACACCCCGACTTCGCAGAAGAGGACCCTGGTTACTCGCATGGATGGGAGTCCCGTGCGATCAACGATAACCAGGGCGACGACGTCCACCTTCACAACGCGACGATGTAAACAAACCGGCGTGAACGAGCGCGCGGCCATACTACTGCACCCTAGACTATAGCGTAGCGGACCATGTGGTCATTCTGCTCGTCCGTGCGCCACCTCGTGCCGTCAGCTGTAAACGAATTTTCTCTCTCTCTATCCGCATGATCGTCGTCGGCTCGTGACGTAACGCTTGCCTGCCGCCAGTTGCAAACGAATTTCGCGCTCGATCTGCAGAATTGGTCATCTGCGCATGACGGAATGCATGTTTGCGGGTCCTTGGGGACGAGCATCTTCGACTACGGGGACTGTTAGTTCGACGCACACGGGGAAAACATCCTCTCTAATTTTGGACCAGGAAATTGATTTCTTTTGTTGAAGACCGAAAAATGCCACTGGGACGTGTTTCCCTACGGGGACGTAGGGTGATTACAGGTGAGGTTTTGTGCTCTTGATTTCTTGCTCTCTACCTTTCGTTCTGTGTCCGGAATATCTTGTTTAATTGTAATTTGAAAATGTACGCGAGTGGGCGATAAAGGCCAAAAATTTACGAGTCGTCAGCAATGGCTGACCAGTGGCCGGTCCTCTAATTAGGCGTCCTAATGAATCTCGAAAAATGTATTCTCGCGAGTCCTATTCGGTTTGACTTCAATGGTTCAGGCTGAACTGCTCGGAATTCTCAGGCGCGTTTTCTCTTTCAGCAGTAGAGTCAGTGCTTAGGCAAATAAGAATTCAACCACGCAGTCTTGCAAAATGTCCGACGCCGACTCGGTAGAATCCGGTCATTAACAATCGTCATCACGGGCGCGTGCTAACAATTACTTCGAGATTCCCGTCTGGGAGAATGTCGTCGATTGTCTTGTCAATTAAAATCGAGTCGTTGGAATCGTAAATTGGAGTAATTCTAAGCGCAATTAATTCGGAAGGAATATCAACCGAATAATGTTCATGACCTGCGACGTCATTCGTCGGTTAACAGAGAAATTCGCGATATTTCGTCATTCTCTAAAAGTTATTCGTTCCCGCGAATTGAACGCGTGGCAATCAAAAATGGTCGACTGACGATTTGTAAATCGGGCTAGTAGTCTCGGACTCTCCATATATCAATAAAATAATCTCAAATTCAACTAAATTGTAGATATCTGAGTTTCAATAAAAATGACTCGTGAATATTTATCATCCGAGAGTTATGCGTTCCCGCGAATCTAGCGCATGACCATCAAACATGGCCGTCTGATAATTGTCAAATCGGGCGGCAAGTATTTAGGTTCTTATATATATCGATAACAGGAAGTAAATTCCCTTATATTTTAAATATACGAGTTTAAAATGGAAATGACTCGTGAACAATCATTACCCAGTAACGTGTGACGTCAATCCTGACCACTCCCCTCTCCGCTTCCCTTACATCTGAGTTACAAGGCCTACTCACTCTATAAAGCGAAAAGCAAATAACCCCATATTAAGAAATTGAAGAGGTTCTGAAACCGACTGAATTTTATTCCCTTTGCTAATGTTAGGTAGAAATTAGCTGGCGCTCAACGCAGTCAACCACGAGAAATTAAATTAAATTACCATAGCAATGAACCAAAATAATATAAATTCAAAATAAGGGTTATAAAATGGCGCCCAACGTGGGGCATGAGTGACGTCACACAGCGATGGGTAGAGTTCGACAATTCGGGTCAAATTCACACATTTTAGGATTCCTGGAGCGAATCCTTTTCGGAATGAAATAAAAGTTCGGACTTGATTGATAATAATTAAATAAAAGAGTCTGAATTGTGGTTTATCTAGGCAATGTAATATTAGCATTTGTTGATAATGATTGAAGTCGGCAGTGTTGATTTTTTTTTGAGTTCAGAAGTTTGAATTAAATAATAATTCGGATTTAATTGATCTTAAATCTGATCAGCATACCCGAATTGTTGTTTAAGAATAAAAATTGTTAGTAACAATTATTGATGTCGATTGGAAACATCAATACTGATCATTTGAACTTTTTACATGGAATTAAATAATAGTTCGGATTTAATTGATCCTAAATCTGATCAGCATACCCGAATTCTTGTTTAACAATAACAATTGTTATTAAAAATTATTGATGTCAATTGG
>CAKNYM010044818.1:0-26765 GCA_932195095.1 Andricus curvator | reverse complement strand
ACTTGAATGCCATACAATGTCTTTCATGACACAAAGTATTGAATCGGATTAATGCCATTCAATGCTGTTTCGAGATCTTTTCAGTTGAATGCCATACAATGCCTTCTGCGGCAGATTGCATTGACAAGGCTAATGCCATTTAAGAAGAATATAGGATCCATATAGGAACTGAGGAACAGACGCGAAAGTGATATAGTAGCCGAAAAGTGAGCATGGTCATTGTATTTCGTTGTGGAACATTCTCGCATTTTGATATTTTTTAGTGATAACTGCAAGATGTTCGCGTATGTGCTTTTACTCTCGCGAAACGTTTCAACAAAAGTTCATACGTCAAGAATAAAAAATGTGATGCCGCGAAGCATTCGCCAACGCAAAAATACCACATCCTCGTCTCTCTGAATAATGGCGGAAAGGCCGACATTCAGGAGGGAGTAATATTAAAATCAGCGGGTAAGTTGAAAAGCTTTTCAATTTAAGGCCATGTGAGCATAACCTCAACATTTTTTTGACATTTTTTTCAAAACCAACTTACGTTCACACGAAACGCGATATCGAGTTGAAAATTTGGGAAATCAAATGAGAAGCACTAAGAAACGTTTGTCTGATCCTAAATTTTTATACTTATAAAAAATTTTTTGTTTGAAAATTTTTTAGTTTGCTTTTTTCATAATTATTCCGCTATGTAGCATATACTCAGTTTCCTTCATTTCAATGCCATTAAATGCCCTTTCATTAACTTCACATTCATGCCAATGCCTTTTAATGCTGTTCATTTTAAGTTTTTATTTTAATGCGTTTCATTGCGCCTTGCGCATTAATAAGCATTCAGACAAAAATGCAATTAAAACGCATTGAAACGTTCCAATGCGTTCCAATGAACTCCTTGTTACCGGGTACTCGGGAAGCAAATTTGGTCGAGCTTGCATCGCCGTTTAACGTGGGAATTAGGTCATACATAGTTTAGTTGGGGGGATTGATTTGAATTTTGATTGGCTAAATGGATGAGTGTGTTTAGGAGTAGGATTGCGCGAACGATCTGGTGAACGATGCGCGGCACGAGAGCCCGCGAGGAACATCGATTTTCGAGATCAGATTTTGACTGACTCGCGACGGGTAATCTTTGTCCGAATTCTGTCTAATTATTAGTGACTTGTACAATTTTTCTGATCGAGGAAGAATAAACTTATAAAGTGCAAGGAAAAGTAATCCGTTTTCTTCAATTATTCACCCTGTTTTCTAAAATTAATTCAGTAGAAATAGTTTATTTTTGATTAAAATTTATTGCACATTTTTATTAATAAAAATGAAATAGAACGAGAACATCAGCGTTGGTTTTGTCGAAGTCGGAGAGTGCGACGGAGGAAGTCATCGCTTCGTTGTGGAAACAAGAACCTGAGTTTTAATTAAATTAAAATTTGATTTTCGCGCCAAAATATTCCCGTGACGTTACAGGACAATTTTTCTGGTGTCAGAAGTGGGATTCCAAAAACGCGTCGCGGTGGAATCCAATAAACCAAAAACGGATACAGTGATTTTGTGCAAAGTGCTGGTGAAAATTTCTGTTGTTTTTGAAAAACTTTTGTGAGGAAATTTCAAAAAATAATAAACAGACAAAGTGAAAGGAAAAGCATCGTGGCAATTCAAATTGAAAAATAAATAAATAAATTTTTTGTGGCCTCAGTTTTATGAACGCAGTTGATTGGAAATCCTTTATTTGAAGATTTATTTAGATTTTTAAAATTAGTTGAGTGAATAATATAAATTTGTGAAAATTGAAAGTAATTAATTAAAATTAAAATTTATTTTATCAAAATAAAGTTTAAAAAAAAATTAAATAAGAATAAAGTTAATTTATAATTTAAATTGAAAATTAATGTTATTTTGTATTGAAAAAAATGGTTTAATTGAACTTAAATGTTTAAATAAATAAATAAGTTTGAATACAAGTTAATTTTAGTTTAAAATAAGGCCATGCTAATTAAATAAGGTAAAACAAAATCCAAAAAAATTCAAGCAAATTTTGTCAGTCAAAATCTCTGCAAAAATAGTCGAAAGAGAAAAGAAAATTTTTCTTTCTGAGCTTATGACTAAAATAAAAATGAGTCCAGTTGGTACTGAAATTTTACATAAATTCAAGAGGACATCGTGGGATTTCCGGGTGGAAATTGAACGTAACCCGGAGGAAGAAGACGAAGGACTTCTTAGGAACTTCAGTATAAATTTGAAGCCAGCGTGGGAATCTGGGTGGAAATCGAACGTAGCCCAGAGGAAGATTTGAGGATGCAACTGTGAAGGAAGGATGACAAGGACGGAAAAACAAGCCGCGAACACCCCCTCCAAGGTTTTTGCCGTGGTGTTTTAACCAGGAGGCTAGTAACATCGTTAATTTGTCAGGGGTTTGCAGACGGTGGTTGCTGAGACCACGGTACAAAATCCAAACGGATAATTTCCTCTCACCTGACGCAGGCTATAAGGACCGGAAGTCAAGATTCAGGATCATCGTAAATGAAGAAAGAAAGGTGGATTAGCTGTTTTCCGAAGAGGCTAGCTCGCGAAATAAGTTACAAATAAAAGAAACAGTGCATATATGTGTGTGAAAGTGTGTTTGATTTCGTTATTGTGTAGTCTTGAGCAGTGTCGAAAATAAAATAAAATAATTTTTTTTTTTATAGCAAGCCATCTCTTCAAGAGCTTCCAAAGGTGAGTCGGTTCGCAAATTTAGTTTGATTGTAAACCAGTCTCTCTCTCTGATTTTTGCGCGAATACTCTGTTTAAATTTTATTTAGGCGTTAAGTGGCTTCGCTGTATTCGAGAAAATAAAATTTTATCATCTGAAAATGGCTGATTCGAACCAAATCGCGAATAATGACAATGGGAATAACAATGAGAATAACAATGAGATTAGCAATGACGGTAGTGATAATCTTGAACTAGAATCGAACAGATCAAATTCATTGCCTGTTCAGCTTGACTCGAGTGCGAATGTAAATGTGGGAGATAATTCCCTCATAACGGCAGGTGGTTCAGTGCCTCCCACTACATCCACCCCAGCACATGCAATGCAGTCTCCTGTTTGGCTTGGGGGACTACAAAATTTGACACGCGAAATACAAGCGATTGATTTAAACAATACCGCTAGAGGATCCTCACAGGCCTATATGTCAGGAAGTTTCCCACCCGGTGCAAACTTAGATGCGTCAGGATTATTAAATCAATCAGCACCAGAGCCCCAATACCCGATTCCGTTTAAAGCTGCCCTGGAGTTCTTACCTACATTTTTTGATGGAAAAAACATCCCAGTTAGTCGGTTTATACGAGATTGTATTTATGCCCGTAATTCAATCTCTGTTAAAGATAGGCAGCACTTATTTTTAATAATTAGATCACGAATCTCAGGAAGTGCATATAACGCATTATTGGATCGGGAAATATATACTCTTGAAGAGTTATTAAAGCATTTAAAAAACATTTTCACAGAACATAGAAATCTTAGGGCCGGTTCCACCAACCTCGATTAAAAAGTTAATCCTCCGTTAAACCTAGTTACGCGTTCCACCACGTTTTAGCGGCCGGTTAACTCGCGTTAACCACAGTTAAATCTAACCGGTCAAAATTGATCGGTTAAGGCGACTTAATCGTCCTCTAACCTAAAAACGGCACTGTCGTTGTGAAATATGGAGTTTTTGGAAGAAGTTCTGAGATCGTCTGATGACGAAGTCGAAAAAGATGTTTTTGAATTTATATGTGATATATTAATATATCACGAACAAAAAATACACCAACATTCACTTTTTTTAGGTTAGTGTAGACACGAGCGTGGCCAAAACCTTACCTGGATTTGGCGCGCACGGACATATTGCTTTGCTTTCCATTCGACCGACGGGTAGCCAATCACACGAATGATTTAAAGTAAAATAGGAGTTACTTCGAAACGACTATCTGGTTAGCTAACCGCGCCCACGAAAAATGTGGTGGAACGCACAACAGAATAACCCAAGCTTAACTATGGCGTTAACTTTAACCTGCCGTCAGTTAACCACTGATTTAACCGAGTTTGGTGGAACCGGCCCTTAGTCAGCCTAACTCCCTTTTAGCTACAGTAGCTCAAAAGTTTAATGAGACAGTTCGAGATTACGGTGATCGGGTTAGTGACTTGCTAAAAAATATAATAGAAATTATTGAAGAGAAAAATGGGGTTGAAAATGTTAACTCTATGATTAAATCAGCTAGGAATACGGCATGTGAAAATTTCATTATGGGATTAGACCCGCGAATGGTCCTTAGAGTAAGGATGGAAAGACCGAGATCTCTCCAGGATGCGATTTTGGCAGCGAGGTCAGCTGAATGGGAAGTTAAATACGCGAAAGACCTTTATAAAAATAGGGAAACTGAAAAGGGTGAAAAAAATGAAGGGGCAGTATCAAGTAGAGGGAAGTCATACCAGGGTAATAGATTTAGGCCATATAGAGGGAATGCAAGGGCATATGCAGTAGGAATCGGAAGAGAAAAAATTAATGATGGATTAAAAATGAATACACAAGGATTACGGGGTAGGGGCAGAGGGAGTGGAACCGCCGGACGGGGAGGAGAGAGAGGCGGGCGGAAAGGGGCCCCGTCACAAGTGATCTGTCGTCGTTGTGGCGTGCCGGGTCACTTTGGAAGGGGTTGTGCTCATGGACATAGGAAGGTAGGGGAATAGGCATGTCGTTGCGCGGCGGATTGGTTCAGAGGGGAAGGCCGCCATCTTACCACGTCAAAAATCATATATATATATATATATATATATATATATATACTGTGTATCTGCAATCGTACGAAGTACGAAAGTTATCGTATGCATTGTTTTTTTTTTTTACGAGTTTGCATTTATTTTCTCTTGTTAAACTGTAAGAAGTTGACAAGAGGAAAAATGGTGAATTATATAGTTCCTCTTGGCAAGAATTATACAGGAAGGAGGAGTAAGCAGAAAGATTGGAAGGTTACGTTTCACATGTAAGTAAACAATATATTCATTTTTTTAATTAAATAAACCTAAATATATATTAAATATGAAGAAACGGGTAAAAGCAACTTAATAAACTTAATGAAATTGTATGACATTATCGTATAAAGGCTTTCAGTTATACATAACCTATCAAACTTAGTGAAGCTTTTTAGCACTGTTAAAAATGTTTGCAATTTTAATATACATTTAATATACATTTGTATATTAAATCTAAAATATAGGTATACGAAATCGCCATTAAGAGACTATTTTATTAAATTTCATATACCGCATATTGATCATTCATCAGAAAAGTCAGATATTTGCACTTTACACAAATTAAAAACAATTTTGGCAGCAATTTTCAATTATAAATAATCAAACATAATATTTTCTCCTAGATAAATATAAATTACACTGTTTTTTAAGAGAAAAGTTCAATTAAACAAATAATTAATAAACCTAACCTCCAAGCACCTGTACTCACGTTAAAATTCTAACATTCACAGCGAATTTTAGAAAAAATTCCACCCGTACGTATGCAAATGACTTTACTCACATGTATATTAAATTTCGATCAGATTTTTTTAACAGTGAGGTTATGAATAGGTCATGAACTGAGAAGTTCCTACTTGCTTTCTTTGAGATTTATTTATTATCTTATGCTGTAATATTTCAAAGGTTTCCGAAAAATCCAGTTAAAAAACAGGAATGGGCGGACATTGCTGGTTTTGTAGTGAGGTCTATAACTAATAAATTAAACTGCGCAGATAGCATCAAGGCCTTAAAAGGAAATATTCAAAAGTCTTCTCAGCTTATTGAATTTAAAACAAAGGGTGGTCTAATATATCCATCCCAGGAGGTAATTCTCCTTTGCCGTCAAGCTGAAAAGATCTTCAAGCAGGCATTACAGGAAAGTGGTGGAGACAAGGGAGGAAAGTATCTCTCAGAAAGATTTCCCGAAACTTTCCTAATAAATGAAGTCCTGAAAGACTTCCTTTTTAATGGTCGAGATTTCTTTCCACAAATAAAGGACCATTCTAATGATCAGGCTCCAATCGAGAAATAAATATATCTAAAATAAATTTTAGAGTATTTTTAAAAATGCCAAAGAAGTTTCGAGAGCTTTAAAAACTTGCTAGGGATTTTAAAAGATTACAAATGATTTCAAATATTTCAAGGTATTTTAAAAGATTCCAAGGATTTTTTAATAGCTTTCAATAATTTGAAGGAATTCCAAAGGATTTTAGAGATTTTAGGATATTTTTAAAACTTCCAAGGAATTAAAAAGAAGTTTAAAAAGTTTTAAGGAATTTCTAAAAATTTTAAAGGATTTTAAATATCTCACAGTGTTTTCTTTTATTTTTATTTTTAATGGGGGCTCAAAGAATTCACTAGAACTTTGGAAGATATAGATTGTGAAAAGATTTTGTAGTACCTATACCTACTTTGTTTTTATAAACACTTTATATTATTTTTTATATTAAATAGTTAATATTTTTTTTATTTTTTATATATATATATATATATATATATATATATATATATATACATATATATATATATATACTCATTTATTATTTCATAATACTTAATTAAACTGCTTCGTCATGTTTCCTGTTTGAAATTCCCGCCAAACATTGACATGGTAAGATGGTGGACTCCCCCTTGTAAATTTTAGTGAATCCCCTCGCCCTAGTTTGGGAGCACGCGCCCAGTCCCCTACCTTCCTATGTCCATGGGTTGTGCTATGCCCGCCTCTCAAACTTCCATAATTTGTCGCACAGTGCGTTCACTCTGTGAGACTTAAAGGGGGAATTAGAGAGCACGACATTTAGCGAATGCGACTCCAAGGGGGAATAGAATGAACTATATTGCGCTGAGCAGACCTCTCCCTCCCGCTTTCCCCCCTTTCTCCTAATCATAATTTCCTTTTGTTAATTTAAGCATCATTTCTTTCTTTTCAAGTACAATTTATATTAAAGAAAAATTATTATTAAAATATGTTTGCAGAAGTTGATCTTTGTACTTATTACATTGAAATACAATTTTCGTCTCAGACAACACATTTCGAGGTTAGCAATGATGTTCGGACATCTTAAAATATGTACCGCGAAACTTGTATCACCAACAAAGAGTGAAAACCATAATTGACATCGCCCGGAGCAAACATATTTTAATAAACACTCTTCTTTAATATAAAATATACTCAAAATCCTAAAATATTCTGGCGTGCTACCACGTGCTATGCTGGACCGTGTTGACGGTTGACAAGTCCCCTGGCCCCTGTAAATTCGCAACCATTTTTGCATATTTTTGAAAGGCATGCGCTGCCTATCGGGAATAGAAAACACTAGAAACGGTCTAATTTTTCCCCATTAGAGTGAACGCACTGTGATTTGTCGGAAGTGCACCAAGACAGGGCATGTACCGAGAGATTGCCCGAATGACGGTTCCCCTCCCCTCTGTTTTCGACGTCAGCAACCGGGACATTTTGCACGGGAATGTACAAAACCATATGGTCAGGAAAAGGAAGGGAAATTTTGCAAATATTGTAAGGCGAATGATCATTTAATAAATGAATGTGAGAAACTGGCAAAAAGAGTAGATGAAAATAGGCAGAATAAAAAGAGCTCTTTAAACGAATAATAAGTTCGTTGGATTGGTGTGACGACGAACTTTCTTTGGAAATTACGCCCAGTAGACGTATTTTTATGATATGGGACCCGGAAAGAATGACAAAATCCCCAAAGGCTGAATTGTTCGCAGAAGAATTGGTAGATGGAAAAGGAACCTTTTTAATAGACACTGGTGCTGAATTAAGTATAATTCACAAGAAAAAAATAAAAGATTTGGTTAAAATTAATGAAAGACCCAAATTTATTTTAAGTGGAGTAGGAGGGAAATCAGTAATTACATTAGGGGAGGTATTTTTAACTATAAAAGATAATTCATATTCTTTCCAAGTAGTCCCCGATCAGCTTCCGTTGCCAGGAGATGGAATTCTTGGAATGCCATTTCTTAAAGATACATCGATACACCTGAAAGAAAAAGAAATAAAACATTCATTATGTACTTTCCCTTTTGCACCTGAAAATTTAAATGTAGAAATTTGTATTCAAGCAAGGACAAAACAATTGGTAAAAATATCAGTTACAAATCCAGAGATAAAAGAGGGCTATTTACCCTTAATAGATTTGGGTCCAGGGATATTTTTAAAGGAGGTTTTAGTTAAAGTAAAAGAAAATTATATTACTTTATTTTGCATAAATACAACCACCCGAGATGTTTTTCTTACCTTACCCCCTTTGACCCTAGAGGAATTTGATTTTCCAAATATATTATCAGAAAAGGGTAGAAAGAAACAGATTTTAAAAATGTCCACCCCCGAGGAGGATCGATTCACTCGGTTAATAGATGCCTTAGATTTGTCAGAAATGAATAAAGAGGAAAGAGGGTCTTTGCTTTCTATAATAAGCAAATATTCTCATCAATTTTATTTAAAAGGTGATAAATTAGGATCAACTAGCGTTCTTAAACACCGTGTAAATTTGACCGATGAAGTACCAGTTTAAAAAAAGGGATATCGGTATCCACCGATACATAAAGAGGTCATAAGTAAGGAAACTGGCGAGTTGCTTGAAAATAAAACAATTTCACCTTCAGACTCACCTTATAATTCACCCGCTTGGGTGGTACCGAAAAAACCCGACCCACAAGGAAATAAAAGATGGCGTATGGTAATTGATTATAGGGGTTTAAATGAAAAGACTGTAGGGGATGCTTATCCACTCCCAAATATAACAGATATTTTAGATCAGCTGGGGGTGCAAAATATTTCACAGTTTTGGACCTCGCAGCTGGTTTTCACCAGATAGAGGTTGAGCCAAGTGACCGGCACAAGACAGCTTTTTCCACCCCTTTTGGTCACTATGAATTCAATAGAATGCCCTTTGGGATGAAGAATGCACCTGCGACCTTTCAAAGATTGATTGACAGGGTTCTATCGGGATTGCAGGGTATTGAGTTGTTTGTATATATGGATGATATAGTAATATATGCGAAATCTTTGAAAGAACATAAGGAAAAACTTGAAAAATTATTGGGACGTTTGAAAACGGCGAATCTTGTCTTACAGCCTGAAAAGTGCAAATTTTTGCGTAAAGAAATAGGTTATTTGGGACATGTTATTACCCAGGAAGGAGTAAAACCTGATCTCAAAAAGTTGACAGCTGTTATGCATTTTCCTCAGCCGACATGTCGTAAAAATGTTAAACAATTTTTAGGACTTGCGGGATATTATAGACGTTTTTTTTTATGCACAAGTAGCTTTCGATGAGTTAAAACGTATTCTTTGCACCGAACCCTTATTGCAGTATCCGGATTTTAGTAAACCGTTTATAGTAACAGTGGATGCATTCGATTTCGCCATGGGGGCTGTATTGAGCCAAGGCCCTATAGGTAAAGATTTGCCAATTGCGTATGCTTCTCGTGCGTTACAGGGAGCTCAGTTAAGGTATAATGTCACTGAAAGAGAGTTACTTGCTGTAATTTTTGCTGTTGTACAATTTCGACCCTATATTTATGGGAGAAAATTTATTTTGGTTACCGATTATCGTCCTTTAGTATGGTTACATCAATTGAATGATCCTACCTTTGGTTCAAAATTAGCAAGATGGAAAGTGAAATTACGAGAATATGAATTTGATGTAATTCATAAGCCAGGGCGAGTGAACTCCAATGCAGATGCATTGTCGAGAAATCCTGTAGAGGAATTAGGACAGAATAATGAAGAGGACTTTGATTCAGATGCCTCTGAGGTGAATGATCAGGGGGCTGGGAAAGTGCACGTTCTTTTGCGCCCTGAGATTTCACCAAAAGAGGATGAGGTCTGGTAAGTTCACTTGGAAAAAGGGACCCTAAGACGTGCGCACGCTGGTCAATGAAGGTACAGGCTACCCCAGATCAAAATGGTAATGACAATGATGATGATCAATTAGTTGATGAGTATTTGCGAGAGGCCATGGTTGGCGAATTTAATATTATCAAATAAATAGAGGGGAATGAGGGAGAGGAACCTGATGTCGCTGTTTTAATACCAATCGAGGGGGAGGGTTCTGTGACAGGCAGGAATCTTCTCACCCCCTTATTTCGAATTTGTAAAGATAAGTCGTGGATGAGGGATAATGGGATAAAAAAAAAACCTGGTGAACTTTATGAGTTGTGATCATGTCCTCACTACCCCGGTAGGTCGTGAATTAATGGATAATTTCATTATTAAATTGTCTGATTTGAAAAATGAGAAGGTTCAAGTGGGATATGTTGTTTCATTAAATTATAAAAAAATGTTGTCTTTAATTTATATGTTAGAGAAAAATTTGATGATCGAATATATGCAGTTGATATTGAGTCTGCCATATCAACTTTAAAAGATGCAATAATTGAGCATGAAATAAAGAGTTTTAGTATTTCGCGAAAAGGTAATGGTTTTGACAGATTACCTTGGAATACGGTAGAGTTAATGTTTAGAACTTATTTTGGAAAAGGGGATTATACCATTACAGTGTGTACTGGGAAAGTGACGATCCCGCCCGAAAATAAAAAATTTCAAATTATTGAGGAATGTCATGACTCCGCAGTAGGAGGTCATAAAGGTATGTTTAAAACATTCGAAATGGTTAAAGAGCGATTTTATTGGAAGGGCATGAAGGAGGACGTTCAAAAGTACGTAAAAACGTGCGGTTCTTGTCAGAAGAAAAAATTAGTGCGGGTAAAAACTAAATTGCCAATGTGTATAACAGATACACCCACGAGAGTCTTTGAAAAATTACAAATTGATTTAGTAGGCCCTTTGCCTAAATCGGATATTGGAAATGAATATATGATGACTTGGCAAGATTTTCTTTCTAAATATTCAGGCGCCATCCCTTTAACTAAAATTGACGCTCCTACAATAGCAGCTTTATTTGCCGAACATTTTATTTCTCGATTTGGGTGTCCCGAATCGATTCAAACTGATCAGGGACCTCAATTTATGAGTGAAATAATGGCTGAGTTCGCAGAATTACTTAAAATAAAACAATATAAATCATCAGCTTACCATCCACAATCCTTAGGGGCGTTAGAGCGAAGTCATCATACCTTCGTAGAATATCTTCGCCATTATTGTAAGGAATCAAATTGGGACCTGTGGTTACCTTATGCGATGTTTTCATTTAACACCTGGGTCCATGAATCCACAAGTATTACTCCTCATAAAGTCGTATTCGGAAGGAAAGCAATATTTACTTCCGAATTCGCAGAGGAAAAAGTCACGATGACTTTTGTTAAATTAGTAGACGATATTTTAAATCGTCTCATTACTACTGAATCGATGGTCCATTTCCGTTTAGAGGCTGCAAAAAGAAGATGTAAAAAATATTATGATCGAAAAATCAATGAAATGAATTTTAAAGTAGGACAATATATTTACTTACTAATCGAGAAGAGAACTAATAAGTTAGGAGACCATTATGAAGGTCCCTACAAGATTATCAGAATAATTAGTGTTTTCAATGTTGAAATCTTAAAAGGCGACGGGACAACATCCGTTGTCCATATGAATCGCATAAGACGTGCGTTTTTGCGATATGATTCCTGAAAAATATCGATAGTAATGAGAAAGAAAGAAATCGAAAATAAACTATTGCAAAATATATCAAGTATGTGTACATAGAGATAAGAAAAAATGGGGAAAATATAAGTAAAATGGGCGAAATCCTGCGGTTGTCCTTATGACAAACTTTTAACTATATATATATATAGAATGATACCTGATCATGTAAATTGAAGGCCTATACAAAATTTTTTGAGAATTTTGTTTTAAAATAATTTCAAAATTATTTGGAAAGTACACCTGAATGAATCGAAAAAAAATTAAAATTATGTTAAAATTAAAATAGGATACGAGTGCATGCGTTCAAAGTTAAAATAAATGGTATAAATTAAGGGAATTCGAAATCTACTGATTTGTAAGAAGAAAATTTTGGAAATTTGAAAAGAAGAAGAAGGATAGTATATTAAATCTAAAATAGAAAGATTTGGAAAATATCAACTATGATATTAATTTTATTCTATTTAGGTTACGATTAAATGTAAAAAGATTGGAAAATTTGCTTAAAATAAAGCAATACAAAAAAGTATGAATAAATAAATAACGCCATTATTTTAGGGAATAAAATTATAAAATTTTGGAAACAAAAAATAAAATTTTGAGAAAATTTTAATTTATGAAATTCCTCAAGGAAGAATATGCAATATTTGATTACAGTAAGGATATTTTTTAAAAAATTCAATGAGAAAATCTTGAAAAGTTAAAAAAAAACAGAATAAATAAATATAATTATATATTTTGGATTATTATTATAATTTTACTCTTAAAAATGATTTTTAAAATATCCATTTTGAGACTTAAATGTTTATAAGTTGAAAGGTAAAATATAAGTATTAAATTTAATTATCCATACTTAATTATAAAATGATTTGACAAGGAATGTATTTTTAAATTTTTGTAGGAATAATTGAAAAATTTTTATATTTTGCATTAAAGGAAGAAAACTTTGAAGTCAGAATAAGACTTAGAAATTAGGAATTTATACAAGAGAAGGTGCACGATTTTCAAAGAAAAATCTATTTTACGACTTTAAAATTTAGGGAGAAATTGAGTAGGCTAGTTGTAATGGGAAAATAGACCCTTTAAAAAGTCAAGTGCATATAGTATACAATGTGGTCGTGTGGCGGAGAGACGGAAGGAGGCCGAGAAAGAGACATATCTAGAGAAATACGAGAAGAGATAGAATGACTAAGCGCTAAGGAAAGAAAGAGAGCGCGTAACGGCGAACCGAGCAGTGTAGATACAGAGACAGAACGATTAAGAGCTAGGGAGAAAAAAAGAGCGAGTACCGGCGAGGCAAATTCTCTCGGGTACCACGTGCTCTTTATTTTGATTCCTATTAGATAAGGATTCAAGATTCAAATAGAACAGCTGATTATTAATTTAAATAAAAGAAAATTTTGACACCATTATAATTAAAAAGGATAATAATGAGATAATAATCTCGATTCTAATAATTAATTTCTTATTTAAATTACAAGATAAATTTAAAGGGGCAGAACTTTATGGGTACGAATTTTTTCGGAAATGTTCAGGCCCGCTCGCCACATAAACCAGTGTTAGACGGTCTATATTCTAAACACACAGTATTTCAAATCAAATCTATAAAGTGAGCCTCGTGCTATTAAAGATTAATGTTATCCAATTTAAAAAAAAGGAGTGTCTAATAAAAATGACTGTTATATTGAAAATGAAGGAATTCAAAAAAAAAATAAGTACACATACAACCAATGGGTGATATAAACAAAAAAAAATTTTAAGCGGAATTTTTGGATTTCATGCACCAGGTATGTTGGTGTTAAAGTTTTTGATAGTTTTTCGGTAATAATAAGAAAACAAAGTGAGGAAATAAATTTAAAAAAGGAAATTGTGATCACGTGACCCCTATATATTAATAAATTTTGCTAAATCTATTGAAGGTCTTTTTTTTAATAGAACTATGTTTTATTGAATTTAATAAATGCTTATTAATGATTAGCGAAAACAAACAAATTATTTTGAAAAAAGCTATATTTTCAAAATACCAGCACAAATTAAATTAATTATTTTAAATCTTTTAATTACAATAGAAAGTAATTAAGTAAAAATAATAAAAGCTAGATTTTTCTTGATTAATTAGACTGTTGCTTTAATGCCTCAGTATTTTGGAGGGAGGTTGAAGGAGGAAATGGTTTGATAGATATGAGGTAGTCACAGGACTCAGGTGACTTGACCTGTCTCAAGAGTCCTTTTAAAACTTAAAAAAAAGCATATATACTTGATTAAAATATGACAGTAAACATTTGCCTTACTCTTTTTTAGAAAGGGCGAAATAAGGAAAATAGCCGTTGCAAAATTTACTCTTTTTATATGTACTCATTATAAAATAAGATTTTCAATAAAATATTATGCGTGTTGAACTAATTTTCTAAATATTTCTTTGCAGATATGTTGGTTTGTTTTATTGTCATTATTATTGATATCGATATTATTATTTAATTAATTCAGAAATAATAAAATACTTTTATGGAAAAATTTAAATAAAGGAAAATTAAGGTGAACATTGGTTGGTCTTGATTAAAAGGGAACTTGAAAAATTCTCTACCTGCATACAATTGGCCTGCTACTACTAATAAAAATTTTTATATACATGATTTTGGTCGAGACCTAAAAGTGTTGGGAAGACATCGCATCTAATGATGCCATCACTATTTCTAATGATATTTACAATAACTAGGTTAGGACTAGATAAGAGATAAGGGATACCTTTGCTAATTTATAATCACCCGAGGTACAGGTATAAATAGTACATACCTTTCCCGTTGAAATTGAATATCAAAATACACGCTGCGATTGGCTGTACACTTTTCCACTAAAACTATCCACCGATCGCGTACCCGAGCATTCAACGCTCATTGACTGAGCTGGGTGGAGGATCACAAAGTTGTCCAGCGTAAAGACAGAGCCCGCGAAAATTTGAAAATAACCCGAGTATCTTTGTATAAATAACAATAAAAACCATTGATAGGTGAAGCCTGCCGATTGATTGAAATGTAAATTATAACAATTCAATAAAAGCCGCCCTATGGCGCGACTTTTCTTTAAGGAGGGAAGTGTAACAATCGGTGATTGTTCCTTAATGTTTACTTCGCCCGCTAGAGGCAGCACCTCCTGGACGATGAAAATAGCGCGAATTGTTTGAATGTAGAAATTCTAAATGGTTCTATGATTATGAAGATTTATTAATCAAATTATTAAATGAATCAAATTTGAATTTTTGATATGAATACGAAAGAGAGAGACTTGGTATTATAGAAAGCGAACCGACTATGTAGCTTAAGGGATTTCGAAACTCTTATATTGACTTGATTTAATATTTTGTACGTGTTTTAAGGAATTTTGTTTATTTCAGGTTTGTTTTAAGTTAAATTGAGAGTGAGATGGAAATGAGAGAACGTGTTTTATCTTCAATTTCAAAAGGCAGTAATTGAAAGGGGTTGTTATGATGATGAAATATAATTTCAAGATTTTATTTGGAATGATGAAATGAATGAAAGGAATATTGTTCAGTAACTAGTTTGAACCAGAATTTAAGTATAAATTCTGTATATAGGAAACGTAAAATAACCAACGAATTTATGTTAGAATAATTTATTTGACAAATTGTTAGTGAAACGTGAAATAGGGATTTCAACGCATATTACGAAATGTGCCTAACGATATTTACTCGGGAAGCAAATTTGGTCGAGCTTGCATCACCGTTTTACGTGGGAATTAGGTCATACATAGTTTAGTTGGGGGGATTGATTTGAATTTTGATTGGCTAAATGGATGAGTGTGTTTAGGAGTAGGATTGCGCGAACGATCTGGTGAACGATGCGCGGCACGAGAGCCCGCGAGGAACATCGATTTTCGAGATCAGATTTTGACTGACTCGCAACGGGTAATCTTTGTCCGAATTCTGTCTAATTATTAGGGACTTGTAAAATTTTTCTGATCGGCGAAGGATAAACTTATAAAGTGCAAGGAAAAGTAATCCGTTTTCTTTAATTATTCACCCTGTTTTCTAAAATTAATTCAGTAGAAACAGTTTATTTTTGATCAAAATTTATTGCACATTTTTATTAATAAAAATTAAATAGAACGAGAACATCAACGTTGGTTTTGTCGAAGTCGGAGAGTGCGACGGAGGAAGCCATCGCTTCGTTGTGGAAACAAGAACCTGAGTTTTAATTAAATTAAAATTTGATTTTCGCGCCAAAATATTCCCGTGACGTTACACGCCTTGTGGGGACTCGTACATGCGACTTGCTATTAGGCAAAGATATTATCTTTGCCTTCCCGCTGTGCCTCTCTACCCGCTGAAGTATCCATCCCCTTTTAACACTTGTCGTGAGTAAAATGGGCGAAAGAG
Organism: Andricus curvator; assembly: GCA_932195095.1. Classification (NCBI taxonomy): domain Eukaryota; kingdom Metazoa; phylum Arthropoda; class Insecta; order Hymenoptera; family Cynipidae; genus Andricus; species Andricus curvator. The sequence goes on along the minus strand of CAKNYM010044818.1, from coordinate 10,736 downwards.
GCGCTGTCGCCGAAATGAATTTCAGTAGATAATATAGTTTTCTGAAAATATTCATGATCACTAGAGCAATTCGAAGTCTGTCTTACCCGGCGATCGAGGTCAATAACAACCAATAAACAAATGAATATTTATAATTGTTTAATGAAATTAAATTCCGTTCAGATTCAACTGTAAATAATTATGAAAATATATATATTAGAATTTCCGTTTTATGGTTTTTGTGTAATATGATCCGTTTATCTTTGAATAATAATTATATAAAATATAGAACGATTTGCGTAATATATTGTTCAAAATTGCAGTGTAATTAACAAACTATAATTTCGGCGTGAATTTCGCTATTTTGAATAACGTTACGTAAACCACAACCGAGTGAATATATTGTTACGTTTATAACAGAATACGCCAGAATAGAAACAAGAAAAGATAACGTCATTTTTTTCATTCATTTCGACCTCATTCAGAATTGTTTAACTTCAAACGATTAACATATCTGAAATTTTACATTCATTGACATTGAAATTGTCCTTCCATTTTCAGCAATTGAAGTTGATATGATTTGATTGGGAAAGTTTACGTTTTAAGGGAGTTGTAGTCAAAAACGAATTGACAAACAGATTTTGATAAAACTTTGCATATCACTTCGTAATGGTGTTTAAGACATGCAGTTGAATTTTCATGAGCCTAGGGTACCTATGTAAAGAGAAATTAATAATTTTGGAATCGGGCTTTTAACATGTGTTCTTATGGCATCCTAACATTTTACGTCATTGAATTACTCGCCATTTTGTAATTGACAAACAGATTTTCATGAAACAACTTGTAATAGTAAAAAAAATATGTAGTGAACATTTTCACTCTTTAATATTGTCCTAAGGATACTCGCAAATGCTAAAAAAAATTAATTTTACGTTGAAACCATCGAAGTTTTGCGATGTATTTGCCATTACGTAGCAGATGTGGCAACACCGCGATACCCTGTAGTAGTGTAGGTGAAGATCAGTCTGAGTAAAATGCAACATATGATTGACGTCTATGTACACACACACTAACACGCGCGAGGCGACGTTGCCACATCAGGTACCTCGGAAGTCAAATGCAAGACAGTTTTCATTTTGACTAGCTACGTAGCGCTACAACTCCCTTAAACAATTTCAACTATTAAGCCTTTATATTTCTACTCGGTGGGTTTCCTATCACCACTACGTAGCGCGTCCTCAGGTTGCGGATAGAGGAGCGGCCCGTAAGGCTGAACAGCCCCCAAGGTTAACTGCGAATACAAGAATAAGCAGTCGCGGACAGCCGATAGGAGCCAGTCGTGGGTGTGGTGAATCTAGCACTGGTAAAAAATAGGTACACGACAACCATGGCTTGGGGGGACCCACCTATTCGCGTTCATACACAATGGGTGGGTTCTGGCAAGCCAAGGTGCAGCGTGTACCCACCTAGAAACTCTACCCGAACCAAAACTAAAAATCTTGTAAGGGAAAATACCATGGCTAACTTGCAAAATCAAAAAACTACAGTTAAAGATCTAAGGGTGGGAACTCTAAACGCGCGTAGTCTAAAAACTGGCCGATTTAGCGAACTCATTAAGATAGCAATTGAATACAAAACTGACTTAATAGCACTTCAAGAAACCTGCTGGTCGGGCGATTTCGCGTCAATTTCTAGGGATAACTATACTTTGCACTGGGGAGGAGCTAAGGGGCAAAGACTGGGGACTGGTTTTCTTATTAATAAACGAATTTCGCAAGCACTTATCGACATGCAATTCATTAACGACCGGTTATCATACATTGTACTAAAGGGTAATTTCAGCAAACACGTATTAATCAATGTGCACTGCCCCACCGAGGACAAAGACGAAGACACTAAAGATCTTTTTTATGAAACAATCGAGCAGGTTTTTGACAAGTTCTCAACGTTTGACGCAAAAATAGTATTGGGGGATTTCAACGCGAAAATTGGAAAAGAACCAATGTATAGGCCTACAATAGGATCAGAAAGTTTGCATGACGTCAGTAATGATAATGGAACCAGAGTAATAAACTTTGCAGCTTCAAAGAACCTCGTTGTCAAAAGCACATATTTCAAGCATAAAAATATACATAAGGCCACCTGGACATCACCAGATGGTAATACTAACAATCAGATTGATCACGTTCTAATTGACAGAAGACGTCATACAAACATTCTCGATATTAGATCGTATAGGGGAGCGGATTTAAATTCAGACCATTTTCTCGTAATAGTAAAACTAAGATCTAGGCTAGCGTTAAGTAAGAAAACAAGCCGCACAGAGCCAACAGTTCGTTTCAATATAGATAAGTTCAAAACAGCAACAGAAACATTAAATTACCAAGTTGAGATTTCTAATAGTTTCGACGCTCTCCAAGAACAGAGAGACGATAACAATAATCACGAGGAGGACCCGGAAACCCTGTGGAGCAATACGAAAAAGGCGATAAAGGCAGCCGCGAAACTTACGATAGGTTTTAAGAAAGTAACCAAAAGCAAACCATGGTTTGACGAAGAGTGCAAACTCTGGTTTGAGAAACGTCGGAAGGCCAGACTAAGTAGTTTACAAAATAAGTGCGATCAAACACATAAGAAATATCTCGAGATTAGCAAAAGTACAAATAGGCTCTATAGATCCAAGAAAAGGGAGTGGGAAAAGAATAAAATACTAGCAATAGAAGCGCATAATAAACAAAATAACCCGCGTGAGATGTACAGGGGAATCAATTTTATAAGGAAAGGCTTTCAAAGTAGAACGGAAGTAATGAGGGACGAAAATGGCAATCTAGTAGCCGATGCGACAGAGAGACTGAATTTATGGAAAGATTATTTCGATAAACTATTAAATGTACGCGAAGCCCCCGTTGAAGGTAATCTCGGCGAAATCCACACTGCTGATCTATTAATTAACGATCCTACTGATATAGAAATAGAAATGGCCATAAAGAAGTTGAAAAATAACAAAGCCGCGGGCATCGATGACCTACCGTCAGAACTGATAAAAAATGGAGGCCCTTGCCTCACAAGGCAAATTTGTAAATTGATACGCGCAGTTTGGAAAACAGAACGCATGCCGGAAGAATGGAATACCTCTATCATTATTCCCATCTTTAAAAAAGGCGATAAAACTAACTGTAACAACTATCGGGGAATTTCACTTGTGCCTTCGTGCTACAAGATCCTGTCTAATGTTATCCTAAGTAGACTAACTCCTTTTGCCGAGGAAATCATTGGGGATTACCAGTGTGGATTCCGCCGAAACCGATCTACAAGCGATCAAATGTTTACAATTAGACAACTGTTAGAAAAGAAATGGGAATTTAAAGAAGCAGTACATCAGCTATTTATCGATTTTAAAAAAGCTTACGACTCTATTATACGCGCGCGAATGTACTGGATCCTAGAGTTCTTGGGTGTGCCAAGAAAATTGGTTAGACTTATCGAAATTTGCTTAAGCGGCAGTAAGGGTAGAATACGCGTAAACGGTAGTTTATCTGAAGAGTTTTCGATCCGCGATGGCCTGAAACAGGGCGATGCACTTTCGTGCGTCCTTTTTAACTTAGTTTTAGAATACGTGGTTAGGCAAGTGCAGGCGAATCCGACCGGTGCTACCCTCAATGGGGTAATACAAATTCTTGGATATGCGGATGATCTCGACGTACTAGGGGATGATAAAGAAACGGTAGCTAAAAATGCAGAAATCTTGATCGCAAAAGCCAAAGAGATTGGCTTGGAAGTTAGCGAATCGAAGACAAAATATATGACCGTCGTCAGGTCCGGACAAAGTAATCAAGACGGGGATCTAATGGCCGGAAATATGAAATTCGAAAGGGTTAACGAGTTTAAATACCTCGGGTCTATTATAACTAGCGAAAATAAGATTAAAACGGAAATCAATGCGCGGCTACACGCTGGCAATGGGTGCTATTATGCAGCAAACACGCTACTAAAATCGCGATCGCTATCTAGAAACATCAAAGTAAGAATTTACAAAACGATAATAATGCCGGTCGTCATGTACGGGTGTGAAACGTGGGCGCTGACGAAAGGAGAAGAGAATAGGTTTAGAGTTTTCGAGAATAAAGTACTTAGAAAAATCGATGGTCCAAAAAGGGACGAAGAGACCGGCGAGTGGAGAAAACTGCATAATGATGAGCTGCACGCTCTCTACGGGTCAGCAAATATTAATAGAGTAATGAAAGCGCGTAAATTAAGATGGACGGTGCATGTAGCAAGAATGGGCAATGAAAGAACAGTGGCGCAAGTTTTAAGAGGGAGACCGACTGGTAAGAGACCCCTAGGCAGACCGAGAAACAGATGGGAGAAAAATGTAAGGGATGATATAAAAGAACTAGGACATGATTACCTAAACTGGATGGAGAATGCACAAGACAGAGATGTGTGGCGGTCTCGGGTAGATGAGGCAATGAACTTTCGAGTTCGAACTGCTAATCTATAATAATAATAAGCCTTTATATTTAAAATGAAACAATTGCAGAATTGCGGAATTGTTCAACTTTCGATACTATTGCATTTTTAATTTTAAGCCCTTCAAATTATGAAGTTGCACATTTTTTGTTATTTTATTTTTACGCATCCTATGACTAATTTTTAAGACCCTAAAATTATACTATTTCAACTAAGAATGCTTTCATTTTGAAACGGGTTGTATTTAAAAGTGTTAAATTGTGAACAGTCTGATTTATATGATTGACATTTTTTAAAACATTTTATGAGTCACATTAAAAATGAAAAGATTACAATACAAATACAAAACAAGTTTGTCATTTGGTTGAAAATAATTTAATTTTGAAGGTATAGTTCTATCATAGTTTATTATTTGGGGTCAAACGCCAGTAGGGCCGGAATTGTTCAATTTTTCAGGCTTCCAATTTGACGCAATAAATAAGGATGTACACTAGTTATTTCAAGTTCAAAAATAAGCGTTGTTAAAAATGATTTTTAAATTTGAGGAAAATACTCCAATTATTAGGTGAACTTCTGAAAAAAAAATTGCAGGTTATTCTTTTATCACTTCATTTTATTCTTTGAATGATTCTCTACGAATCTCTTTGGTACGCTTCTATTTACAACATTTTATTCAGGAATTACACAATTGTTAATTTTATTGTCAATATTTTTCTTAATTAAAATTTTTTAAAATAAAAATAGAATAATCCGTACAACCTTAGGATTAAATAAGAATTTTGCAACTTTTACCTGAAGAGAAAGCAGAAGCATGTAAGCCTCTAAATAACTCAATAATTTTAAACTGAAATATTTTTTTGAAAGTTCGCCTTCCGCAATCTTCCAAAGTTAATCACAATTAACAATGGAAATATTTTCCTCGAGTTTAAAAATCAATTTTCAAAATGTTCATTTTTGAACTTGAGATAACTACTAACTAGTGTACATCCTGAAATAGTAAAATAGTTAGACTTTGGACAATATGAACATGTATCAGTAAATGTTTAGTTTTTAATATTTTATTTATATTTTTTTGTCTAAAAGACCACACTGCTCAGTTTCGTTGATGTTAATTTCAACTTTTAATTTTGTTTGAATACGGAATTAAACGTTTTTCATTTCAAACGTTTCAATTTTTAAAGTGTACGATTTTTAATGACGTGGCTACGTGTACAGAAATGTCGGTACGAATAGCTGAATTTTTTTGGTATGAATTTGAGAACGAAGGGGCTCTATGTACCGAAATTTGGGTACGAATAGCAGGATATTTTCGGTACATGTAGTAGATTGTAGACACTTCGAATTTTTAAAACTTCATTTTCAATCCGCTACATTTTAGTTGCCCCAAATTTAAACTTTTTGAGTTAAAAAAATGTTGAACCTCTGTTTGAAAGTCTTACACCAAAAATTTGTTATTCTCTTTGTCAATACGAAATTCATTGATGTGTTTAGTTTTGCAATGGTTATTACTCTTTTAATTTTCTGCCTGTATCGTTCAGAGCGTGTACAATTTCAATCCTTTACGTCATTGTTCCAATGATTTATTAAATTTATTTGACCAATTAATAGCTAACTGTATATTTCATTATAGCGATCAGAGAACCAATTTTTGTAACAATTTAAATTGAACTTAAATTATAAACTAATATAACAGAGAATTCAATTCGCAATTCATATTGACTTACACCTTATTATATACCTTATTATGCAAGATAAAACAATTCGAAATTCATATTGACGTATTATACCTTATTATGTACCTTATTATGCAAGATAAAAATTTGCTTTTGAAATTATAAAAATTCAAAGAATTATAGGTAGATATTACGTTTTAAAGAAATAGAAAATATCTAAGGAAAAATAACAAAATCAATGGGATCTAATTTCTAACAGGAGCATCAGAAGTGTCCCGTTCTCTCGCCCGAAATATAAACCTGCTTTTCTTTACATCTCCAGGTTTAATCGTTAAATTTAAAGGATGGGGTACTCGGGAAATTTACTAATGCTAACAAAAGCTATTGAGTAAAAATTTCAAGGACAGTTTCCTGCATCAAGTTTTAGGTTTCTTGTTTGAATTTTAGAATTTAGATCTTTCAGACCAGCCAGAGATATAACTGATCCTTAAGATTTTCAAAAAAGGCACCAAAAATACTTTTCTGAGACGTTATTGATTTATACGTTTCGTGAAATTCTGCTTCGAATGATATATACTTTGAACACTGAAAAAAAATCTTAGTAGATTTGACTACTTTTCAACTAAGTTGCTTAGTTCCCTAAGGCCCCAATGTCACTTTTGTAGTCAAACTAATTATGTGATATATAGTTAAGTGAAGTAAGAAAAGCAGTCGTTGTAGCTAATATTTGTGGTTGATTTGACTGAAGTCAATGAGAATTGGAACAAGTAAGATTTAGGTAGTAAATCCAACTACTTTTCTTAGTTCCCTAAAGCCCCAATGTAGTTTTTGTTGTTAAGTGAACTGTAAGGAAGTAGTTAAAGTAATTAAGGTTAACAGTTGATTTAATTAATTTTCTTAGTTAGTTTAACCAATTCTTTAGTTATTTTAACTGATATTTTCTTAGAAAATCCAACTACTTTTCTTAGTTACCTGACGCCCCAATGTAATTCTTGTATTTAAGTGAACTGTAAGGAAAGTAGTTAAAGTGAACGAAGTAAATAGTCATTCTGATTGATTTTCTTAGCAGGATTAACTAACTTGAATACTGCTTTATGCTATATTTTTTTAGTCAATATCAAGATTTCTTTGTTCCCTGCCCAAATATAATTTGTGTAGTAAACTATACTTATAAAAAACTATGAATATTTATAGGTATAATAATGATACTCTGAATATAAAAGAAATCGTATATGTTCGAAAGAAACAAATGTTTATTTCAATTAGCGGTATCGGAGCACGTGCTGGAGCCGGTAACGCATTATTATTTGGCTGTTCGCTACTCTGGTCCTAGGGAAGCTTGACCTCAGAAACCTCGACGTCTTTCGCACTTGTAGCTGCATATTTTTTTAACTTTTTCACTTGAAAGCGACGAATTTATTAAACGTGGCGAGGTCTCCAATCTCATGAACCGCACGCGAAGAAAAGCCGACCGGCAAGACCGTTGCAAGTCAAGACCTTCCAGAGCGCCCTAGCGCAAGCGCAGTACGTGTCACATTTAGCATTTCATATTTTCAGGGCACATTTAGCATATTTCATACGTGGCTGAATTGAATTATAGTTTTAAAAATATCGTGCAATAATTAAAATATAAACTTAACAAAGTTGGTAAATTTTTTCATCTAAAAATGTTACTAAACATAACTATGGCTGTGTGTTAGCAAAAAGATAATACATTTTACTATTTTTCGGCTCAACTGCTGTTGTATGGTAAATGTAACTACTTCCATTTTACCAACAGAACTGCGGTTCTGTTTACTGTTTCCGACTTGTTAACTTAACAACGAAGATCAGTTATTGTTACTCATTTTCCACAGTTAGTTGCATTTGGAAAGTAGTGTAACTGTTTCAACTAAAAGTATTAATAATCCCAGCTGTAGTTGTATGGTTGAAGAAAAAATGGTAGATTTTACCACTTTTTCCGCTTTTGTCCCTACTACTATGGTGTAGTAACTTCTACTGTTTCTGTTTACTGACAGAACTGCGTTTTATTTTACTGTTAATGACATGTTATTTTTACTACATATTCAGTTAATATTACTACTTCGACGTAGTCAGTTCTACTACTTAATACTTGTTATCCTTTTAACTACCTAAAATAGTAATTTGAACTACTATGTTTTAACTACAGCAATAATGGTATTATCCACTAAGCAATCATGGTTAGTTTAAATAAGAAAGTAGTTGGATTTACTACTTTCCACTCAACTACATGACTTAGTTGAATATTTCGCAAGCATTTTTTTCAGTGAAGACACCATTTTTTGACACCTCATTAATAAAGGGGCCGTTCAAAAAATTCTGAAAGCTTTTTCCTGCCAGATTTGACCCCCCCCCCACACCCCCTAACACTTTTTCTATGTTAAGTGTGTGTACGTTTTAAAATTTGCGTGAGGCTCGAGATGCCCCCCTCCGCAAAGGCGTTACGTATTTTTTAAACGGCCTGATATGTAATATTTATTTTTCTCTAGAGCTTATTAAATCACCAAGTGATTAAGAATGTACATTGTCATTAACTAATTAAATCCCCAAGATTGAATTTTTTCGGAAGTTCTTTAAGACGATATTGCGAAAAAAAATTTTTAAATTCCAATTATCCTTAAGTTATAAATATGTACATAATATAAGTACATATAGAGAAAATTGTATTGTCATATTTTTTCTGATTAATGCCAATTTCTGAACTTACAGAAAAAAGTCGTAAAAATTAAAACTCGAAAATGATTTCTAACTTTAAGACGTTTAAAATCAAAACATAAAAAATTGAACAATTTTAAACACAACCCTTGTAGCAACGTCTGCCTTGTATGACAGAGGCCAGAGTGTGGCTCAGAATCTGTTCCCTCTAGTCGACCAGACTGGCGGGAGAAATAATTAGACCAGACGAAAAACAGAATCTGGTGAATAAAGGAACCAGACTCTGGTATTTAGTTTAAACACTAGTAATTAATGTAGAATATAAATAATGAAATTGAAAATCTAGCAATCGGAAATTTGAACGATTCACAAGTATGACCGAACATGCAACCATGCAAGCTTATACGACAACAGATTATGTTTTAAATATTTCAGTATGTCTCCTGAAATGTTGTGACGTCTCCGCAGTATATTCTCCCAGAAAGGGCTAAAATATAGTGTAAAAATATTACAGAAACCTATACATAGTACCACTTTACGTTATTTCAATTTTGTCTGGTGTATATCATGACCAGTCTGGACCAGGATCTGCTATACCAGACTCTGGTGCCAGAACAGCACGCCAAAGCGGAGCCAGCCGGGCGTCAGGCTGCAAACAGATTCTTCTTTTTCTGGCGCCCAGCTTGCGCCAGTCTGCAGTTATCTTGCTACTAGGGTGGGTAAACACCCCAGTAATCGTGATATTAGCACCAGTAACAGTGACGCCAACTTTCTTCTTTTCTGTCTACTTTGAATTATTTGAAATTCCATTTCATACTATAAAATGCTAAAAAGAAATGTTATTTTTTCCTTCTAAATGTTATTTTTATCATATTTTTTGACAATACATTAACCAAGTTGCACGATTATTGGGACTTTCACGATTCTTTGAATTCTTTTGAATTCCTTGAATTCTTTTGAATTTCTTGAACTCCTTGAATTCTTCGAATTCTTTTGAATTCCTAGAATTCATCGAGTTCTTTTGAATTCTTCGAATTCTTTTGAATTCTGATGAATTCTGTTGAATTCTTATGAATTCTTTTGAATTGTTATGAATTCTTTTGAATTCTTAGCATTAAAAAATTAAGTAAGGGGTCGTGCACATAATAAGTCACACGTTTTCCCTTGTTTAAATAAAGACGAGAATAAAATGGCCTCGAAGTCAAAAGGGGTAGCACGACATAAATAGAAGAAAAACGTGTGACGTATTATGTGCACGGCCCCCAATTGGGTAAACATTCCAGTAATCGTGATATTAGCACCAGTAATACTGGTGCCAGTTTTCTTTTTTTCTACCTACTTTTAATTATTTGAAATTCTATTTCATACTATAAAATGCTAAAAAGAAATGTTATTTTTGTCTTCTAAATGTTATTTTTATCATATTTTGGACAATACATTAACCAAGTTGCACGATTATTGGGACCTTCACGATTCTTCGAATCCTTTTGAATTCTTTTGAATTCCTTGAATTTCTTGAACTCCTTGAATTCTTCGAATTCTTTTGAATTCCTAGAATTCATCGAGTTCTTTTGAATTCTTCGAATTCTTTTGAATTCTGTTGAATTCTTATGAATTCTTTTGAATTCTTAACATTCAAAAATTAAGTAAGGGGTCGTGCACATAATAAGTCACACGTTTTCCCTTGTTTAAATAAAGACGAGAATCAAATGGCCCCGAAGTCAAAAGGGGTAGCACGACATAAATTAAAGAAAAACGTGTGACGTATTATGTGCACAACCCCTAATTGGGTAAACACCCCAGTAATCGTGATATTAGCACCAGTAATAGTGACGCCAACTTTCTTCTTTTCTGTCTACTTTGAATTAATTGAAATTCCATTTCATACTAGAAAATGCTAAAAAGAAATGTTATTTTTGTCTTCTGAATGTTATTTTT
>CAKNYM010044817.1:37200-54166 GCA_932195095.1 Andricus curvator | reverse complement strand
GTTTTCGATCGGAATTAATTTGTTATTAAACAAAAACAAACATATTATATTTTTAAACAAAGTGCGTTGCTTATAGTCATCGAGTATGTATTGAGAATACGCCATAACATTTTTAAGCATTTTTTTCAAAAAAACGGCCGAATACTCGCGAGTTGTGTTTTTTAAAACGTCGATTTTCGATCGAAAATTTTGTAAGTTTTTGTTGTTTATCTTGAGAAATACTTGTCGAATGAAAAAGTTTGATAAGAAAAATTTGTCGGTCGCGTCAATGTGAATACGAAGGTATATTTTGTTTTGCGTTTCGGCCACTTTTTTTTCATTGATCGATTTTGCCGAGTGGTCAATACTTCTACGCGGTTTCGAGCGCTTAACGAGTTGTTGTATCCGTCACCTCAATTATTGTTTGAATTTAAAATAACAATATTCGAAAAAAAAATTTGGAGGACTGAAAAATCCCGGAAAATAAAATTCCCGACTCTGTCAAATTCCCGAATTGGAAAATTCCCGAACAGTTTATGATATTACCGAAATGGATAATTCCCAACAGTTTATAATATTATACCGAATTTAAAAATTCCCGACAGAAAATTGCCAAATTATAAAATATCCGAACTAGAAAATTCCGGAATTTAAACAAATGTAATAATTAAATACTTTTATCAAGAAAAAAATTATTCTTAATGCTTAAAGTTTCTAAAATTATTGTTTAACATTGAAATAACAATAATTGAAAAAAACTATATTTCTGGATCAAAATTGTCTTCAAGTATTGTTATTTTAAATTCAAACAATAATTTTAGAAACTTTGAAGAACAAAAAAAAAATTTTTTTATACAAATATTTGATTATTGTATTTATAAGAAATAAATAATATTGATTGAAAAACAATTTTTTTTATTGTTTCGGGAGTTTTATAATTCGAGAATTTTCCAGTTCAGATATTTTATAATCCGGGAATTTTCTATCGGGAATTTTAAAATTCGGTAATATTATAAACTGCCGGGAATTTTCCATTTCGGTAATATCATAAACTGTTTGGGGATTTTTTATTTGGGAATTTCATTATTTGGGAATTATATTATTAAGGAATTTTATTTTAGGATTTTTCATTTGTCCAAAAATTTTCATCCAAAAATATATTTTTTCAATAATTGTTATTTTGAATTCAAACAATAATTTTAGAAACTTTGAACAGAAAAAAATTTTTTTTTAATAAAAATATTTTTTTAATAAAAATATTTGATGATTGGATTTTTAATCAATACATAATATTCATTGAAAAACTTTTTTTATTGTTTCGGGAGTTTTATAATTCAAGAATTTTCCAGTTCGGATATTTTATAATTCGGCAATTTTCTATCGGGATTTTTAAAATTCGGCAATATTATAAACTGTCGGGAATTTTCCATTTCGGTAATATCATAAACTGTTTGGAAATTTTTTATTCGGGAATTTGATTATTTGGGAATTTTCCAATTCGGAAATTTTATTCCATATTCGAAAATTTTATTATTCGGTAATTTGACAGAGTCATGAATTTTATTTTTTAGGATTTTTCAGTCGTCCAAAAATTTTCATCCAAAAATATATTTTTTCAATAATTGTTATTTTGAATTCAAACAACAATTTTATAAACTTTGATCAGAAAAAAGATTTTTTTTATACGAATATTTGATGATTGTATTTTTAATACATAAATAATATTGATCGAAAAACAATTTTTTCCATTGTTTCGGGAGTTTCATAATTCAGGAATTTTCCATTTCGGATATCTTATGATTCGGCAATTTTCTATCGGGAATTTTCAAATTCGGTAATATTATAAATTGCCGGGAAATTCCTATTTTGGTAATATCATAAGCTGTTCGGAAAATTTGTATTCGGGAATTTTCCAGTTCGGGAAGTTCATTACATATTTGAAAATTTTATTATTCGGGAAATTCCCAATTCGGGAATTTGAAAGAGTCATGAATTTTATGTTCTAGAATTTTTCAGTCGTCAAAAAATTTTCATCCAAAAAAATATTTTTTCAATAATTGTTATTTAAGATTCAAGCAGTAATTTTAGAAACTTTAAACATTACAATTTTTGTTGATGAAAATATTTGATCATTGTATTTTTAATAAATAAATAATATTCATGAATAAATTTTTTCATTTGTCTAAATTCGGGAATTTCATAATTAGGGAATTTTATAGTTAGGATATTCTAGAATTCGGCAATTTTATTTCGGGAATTTTATTATTCGGGAATTTTCCAATTCGGTAATATCATAAACTGTCGGGAATTTCATCATTCGGGAGTTTTTCATTTCGGTAATATTATAAAATGTCCGGGAACTTAATTATTATGGAATTTTCCTATTCGGGAATTTCATTATTCGGGGATTTTCTAATTCAGGAAATTTACAGTCTCGAGAATTTTTCAGTCTTCCCGATTTTTCACTATAAGTGTATTTGGATGTTATTTTTCATTTCGAGAAAGCTATTTAATTAAATAATAAAATCATTACACATTTTTTATGGACTTTATAATTGAATTGAATAGTTTTTCGAAAATAAAGAATAATGTCAAAATACACTTATGGTGAAAAACCATTTTTTTCTGAGTTTTGAAAAAAATAAGGTTTTGTCCCAATGAAATTGGTATTATTGTTTATCCCTCAGCTTGCAGACATCTTTGATTTCCCACCCTCCCCCCAACCTGAAATACCTGATAGAATATATACTTAAATTTCCATCAATGTTATAAAATGTTATCTACAGTACAAAATTAAGATTTTCTATTTACATTCAATATTTTTGATATATATTTATTAAATAAATTTTCAAAATAAAATTTTACGACTCAGGGTGCCCTTATACATGCCAAAACTTCTGAGTTCAAGAAATTATTTTTCTGAATTTTCGAAAAAATGAAGAAGAAATTTTTTTTTCTGATTTTTCTGTTTGAAAATTAACTTGTTAACTAATAAAAATCTGAAGCTTCATAAATCATCTATTCTTAGCTTCAAAATTTTACTCCGTAAAAAGGATTTTATATTAAACTGCAATACCGACGGATCTCGAAGCTTTCAAAACGGAAATTCCTATCTCATAACTTGTGAATTATGGTTAAGATCATATTGAATATGACGACTTTTTCTAATGTTGTCGAGTGCTTTATTGATAGTCATGAAAAATATATAAGCATTCGTCCGCGATAAGTGCAATTATTTTTAAAATGAAATGGTAATAAGTGCAATGTTTTGAAAAATCTGGTGTCCTGATTTCCAGACCAATTTCATCCAACTTCACTGTTCTGTTCTTTGCACTGCTGTGAACTACATAGCAGAAGACGCCTTTTCACTGAAAAACAACTGACAAATTATTCCGAGACAGTTTAAAAATACGGAATTATCTCAGTTTCATGTAAAGTTTATTCGACAAGGTTAATTTTTCTTGCAGCGAAACTTTCGTCGGAAATCGATGTAAAGTTTATCTTCTGTTTTTTCTGTGTTGGTTGTGGTTGCAAAATACGGCAAAAATATTTTAAAAACAGCTTAAACCCTCAGTATATATGAAATTCAGCGTCATGTAGTAGACCAGTCTAGTATTTGGCAGTTTTCTTACTGTCGAATTTAACTTTTACTGAGACAATGTACACGGGTAAGTCGAAAAATGGTTATATTAATTTCTGTAATACAATTATTAAAAGATATGAAGATATAAATCGTTTTTCTATTCACTGTTTGTAGAGTTAGTTACGGTAGAGGTTAGGCTTAAGGATCGCATCATTTTAACGTTAAATACTTTAAATGTTTCGCAAAATGTTTGAAAAATATGTGTAACATATGTTTTTGTTTCATAATACTCTAACTTAACAGTACTCTTACTTATAAATAATATATAATAAGTCATTTAATTAAGTGGCTCATCCCGCCCCAGGCATGGGGCGATATGAGCCAAGCGCACTACTTTTTCATTTTCGTTTCTAATTCCGCATATACATTTTTATTTACCTCTATACTGGCAAAATTACAATTAAAACTGTTTTTGGAATATATATAACGACTTACTTTCAAGCAATAAATTAACAGATTTTAAATACTGACGTGAAAAAGACAACTATGCTCATCTCGCCCCACCCTACCCTATTTTTACTGAATCAAATAAGTTTTATTATCCCCTACGAAAAAGTGTATAGTTAACAAGTTAGCACAATCCTGACAACTATTATGTATTAAATCAATCGGATATTTAAAACATTTTATTATTTTTAACCAAGATTCCTGGTCACATATATGACCACTGTTAAGAATTCCTGTTGGAACTTTACTGGCTGGCGGCCACTAAACAAGGCTTTATCAGCTGGCTCGTCTACATCTGAAATATGGGGTTCACGCTGTCAAAGATTGATGATGCGGTGTTCTTACAATAATATTTTTTTAAAGTTGTGTCCAGCATAAAAGTTGAGTAAAATATGTTGTTTCAATGTTGAATTATGGAAATATTGAAATCGTTATTGGCCGCCAGACTTCGCATTTTCGTGCCCATCGCGAATACCCACCGAACTGGCAACCGGAGTTGACATTTAGTTGGAGTTATTCTTTTTGCATCTTTTATACTCAAATGATGTACATAAACGTACTTTACTGTCGGCTCTTGCATTTCTTAAAGTTTGAAGCCGATATTTCACTTATAAAAAAAGTTCTTAGGTTCAAAAAATGCAACCAGTTTTAATTTTTCGAAAATAATTTTTTGCAAAATTCCTCCTTGAATGAAGTACGTAAACATAGTTTATTGCCTTCTCATACATTTTCCAAAGTTTCAGCCCGATATTTTATTTACAAAAAAAGTTTTTAGATTTAAAAAAAATCGGAAAATTGAAAAAGTGAGGTCGGTAATGTAGGTATTTATGTCTGTCGCATGCCCTTAAATGATTTCTAAACAAGAAACAATGCAAAAACAGAGATTTATTATGTAGAAAGTAATGCAATTATAAAAGAAACTTCTAATGCACATTTTTATTTATAGTGGGAAAAATATTTCTAGATCAAATAAAATAGGAAAAGTATATTATGTTCATTTGAACGTTCAGAACTTTAGTCTCATTCAATCATTGGACATTTCTTTCAGTGCAAACAATATTTGTTGGAATAAAATGTTCATGAAATCCGTTGGAAGAAACATTGATTTAGTTCATGAAAAATTGATCATTCTAAATAAATATTTCTTTCAATTGTAAATTTCTGATTTACAACTTTCAGTAGTTCAGGGCAAATGCCTAGCTATGTCACCTGATTATTGTTATTATTATTGTTTTGTTAAGCTGGTCAATTTAAGTCCCGTAGCACTGCGGTTAAAACCTATTGTACTATGCTTTTTTATTTTAAAGCCCCGCAGAAACAGAGGTATATACACGGGTCATCCTCGCTGCTAAAGTATCATTCAAGTCCTTTTAGCATGAGTTGAGTACATATACCGCCAGACGACTCCACTTCATTGGGTATGGTTCTGTGAAGATTTTTCTTTTTACTAAGGTGGACTTAGAAGCACTATGAATTTAATCACAACCAGTGATAACTGGCGGCTGCATCCGCGTTTATTAGAAAAACTCGCATTTGCCTAGACGTTTGGCCAGAGGAGAGGAAAACAGCAGAAAACCACCTCCCGAGTCAAGCCGGTTTTTCGACCGTCGAGTTTGAAGGGAGACATTCAACCCTAATCATCGAATGCACATAATCATCCTCCGGGTCAAACCTCTCGCTCGACATTAGTTCAAACGCAGAATATACAGCCTGGTTGTCCGTTGCAGATAGTCACCCATCCGAATGCTATCCACGCTCGAAATGGCTTGACATCTGGACTCTTCCCGAGTAGAGAATCATCGCGCAGCCAATGACGCCCGTTATGACACCTGATACTACTACTATGCTTTCTCTTTTCTCTGCATCAGTACTGACTATTCCTGAAATATTTGGAAAATTTTTGCTTAACCCGTGAAAATAAATATAAATATTACTATTAAACTAATATTACCTTGTAATTATTATTACATTAAACTTCTGAACAATTGTTACATTACAATTTTTGTATTCAACTATTCAAATTTTTTAAACAGTGGTGATATTTTTGTAGGTCAATGGAATATTTGTTTAATTTTGAGCTGAGTTTATTCAAATAAATTCAGATGTTTTTAAGATAATTCACTCTTTTCTCTAAATCAAGGACTTGGTTCTTCGTATTATTTAAGATTTTTTCAACTTTGTTACACGCTTATTCTGAACAATATATTTCATCTTAGGATCACAGAAATATTTACTTATCATACAAACCTATTTCTTTGTTTCCATAAAATAGTTTTCTTTGCTTCTTTGAACCAAGGAATCACACCTTCCAATAAAGAAAAACTTTTACTTCAGCCGTTGGTCTCTAATTTGTTTGAAAGAAATATTTGATCGACTTAAAATCACTTTTGTCTATATCAACTATCTAATATTTAAACACAAATCTCTTATTTCTTTCAACTAATAAAAACGTTCCTTCGCTTACTTAATATTTCACTGACTGAAATAAATATTAACTTGAAATAATAATTTTATACTTTTCGTCTAGATAAAACCATTTCTTTGTATTAAAGAAATGTTTTACAGACTGTATTCAGTACGATCATTTCTTTGAATCGAGTAAATTTTCTTTGATTCAAGATTTTTTTCTCAGTGTATACTTCTATAGTTCTTTTCTGTGTCCAACTAACTGTCCATTCTCTGAATCTGCACTAAGGAAAATGTTTGGTTGACTGGACAAAAGTTTGCTTGATCCAACCAAAAAGTTACACTCAACAAAAATTATTTGTAAGAAAAACAAAAGATTTGGTTGGTTGAAAAAATATATTTGGTTGAATTACCCATATTTTTGTAAAAGCAATAAAAATAAAATCAATTGGCAAAGAAAATAATTAATCACAATTAAATTTCGTCAGGATAATCCATGATTATAGACGAAATTGTAATTAATCGAAAGAGTTCTCCTGAAATCAAACGCATCTTACTAAATTAAAGAAATTTATCTTCTTCTAGCTTTCTCTATATACAAGGAATATTTGGTTTTGTTTTATAAAACAAAATAAAAAAGCTATGTTTATAATCCTAAATTCTAAAGTCAAATCGAGGAAAATCACTAGCAGCACTAACTGTAAACAGAAAACATTCTACATTTACAAAATAGTTGTAGCATTTCCCCTAAGAATACATGACACTAGTTACACACAATTAAACTTTACTTTATTCAAAATTACTTAAAAAACTTAACAAATTAAACCAAAAATACGTTGCTTTCTCTGGCATAGCAGTACTTGACAAAAATTTTGTTACCGTACATTTTTTCATCATCAGTGCGAATAAGGCCAAATTGTGATCGACGGTGATATTCTATACTAATTTTCAAATGGCGCTACAGAAAGCTAAGCTAGCGTAAAGCAGAGAAGCTCCTAAAAGGTATGCGATACAAGCGAGGAATGGAGATCAAAGTGGGTCTTTCCGCGTGATATAATCGTGAGCTTGCGCCAAAAGTGCGGTCAGGTAGAGCGGAGACTGTGAGCTGCAAATCGTATGACCATGGTTACAGAAGACGTTGCACGAGGAAAAGGTGCAGTGACCTCTTAGTACTTCGTCTCGTGCTCGAGTGACGGCTTACTGACTGGTGCCCGTCAGCCAAGGCCATTATTGTTCCTGTCTTTTTGGCGAGAGCAAACTTATTACATATTACCTTCTTCAATTTTTAAATTACTTTCGTGATTTAAAATTTACTTCTATTTTCATTTGTCATATGATTAGCGCTCTGCACGGAAAAAATTTATCCGTGAAGAAGTCACGAACTTGTAGCTAGGTCTCGGATACGAGATAAAAAAATGAAACATTACATCCTTATTTCTATGAGAAATATATGGATAAATTTCTAAGTTTCTTACGAACAGTTCGAATTTCCTACGAACAGTTCGAATTTCCTACGAACAGTTCCTGAAAATTTCAGACTGAAATATAAAGAGAAAAAATTTTATTTGTGCGATTTATTTTTATATTAATTTATAAATTCGCAACTCAGAAGATTCGAACCCTCAAGACTGCGGACTCACCAGTTTCTATACACATAAACCAGGAGTGCGTAAACACGCGCAGCCATCGAGGCCAAACAAAATAGGTATTATAAAACTTCTAGCCACTCATCCGACGAGCTCGAGGCACACTTACAAGCGCACACACGCACCGCGCGTTTGAGAGAGTGTGTGTGTGGGCCACGTACATACGAACCTATGTCCGAGTTCCCAGCTTTGTCGGGCAAGCTCGTGAGTGCTCTGAGAATCTTTTCCTAATCACTCGTAATATTTTTGTAATTATTCACGTAAAAAAAAAGTGATGAACCGTTTTAGAATTTTCACATAGAGTTCCTCAACCTTTCTCAAAGTTCGCAGGTTATTTACGAAAATACATAAATATCCGATGAATTTTTCTCATATCCGAGACCTAGCTACTAGTTCGTGACTTTTTTACGGATAAATTTTTTCCGTGTGGTGAATTTTAATTTAGTGATCTGCACTCCTAGACCATAATTTATTGAATATCAATACTTTTATTTTATGTTAAATATAAACCGAAAATCAAAAAATAAATAATATGATTGTATGATGTAATGAACTATCCTAATGAACAATGTTAAGGCATACCTAATTACTTATACTGCGAATTGTAAAGAAACTGTTAGAAGATATCCAAACACGGGCTCGTCAGAAAACACGAAACAATTTAAAGATTTTGTAAATCAAAAATTAGAATGAAATGTTACTTTTTTCAGATAAAAAAAGTGAAAAGGTTACAACTTACGTGGACTACAAAGATCATTTTTGTTCCACAATTGGATCAAAATGCTACCACTGATTGAATTCGATGCAATTTTTTCCACTGATTTATTTGAATTCAACAGATTCCACTGATTACGTAAATTAAAGTTATATTCGACCAAGTTGAAATGCATAAAAAACTATCCCAAAAAAAAGAGTAGCCTGGACCAATAATAAACGTCAAGCTTTTCCTGTGTTAGAACAGGAAGATTAGCTATGCACGGACTTTAATAAAACCTTTTGCATTGTGTTGCTAAAAGAATGCCAGAAAATTCCAAAAAATCGATGATAAAGTTGAATAACTTGGATAAATAAAGTCCTAGAGTCACACAAATACTGTGTATATGTATATTAGGGTTGCTGATTATGAATTAAGGGTAAACAAAATTCAAAATGGCAGGCTAAACGTTTTCAACATTTTTAAACTTTCGAACAAAAAATAAATAAATAAAGTTTTCATATTTGGCATAAATATTCCTTAAGGTAGTAGAAGTGGATGTAAAATAAGTTAGACTTTTTCCTCTCCGTGTCATACTTTTTGAGTAATCAACCCTCAGAGTAGGGGGCGAGTTGTATCGCGCGGGTGGCACTTTCCTTTCGTAGCTTATATATCGAAATGGGGTCGTTTCTGGATGACAAAAAAACATAACAAAAATTGTGCAGAATTTTCCGATCTGCAAGTTAACTTTAATACATTTTCCTCGAAAAACATCTCATTTCGAAATATGAACTACGAAAGGAGCGTGCGACCCGCGCGGTGAAATTCACCCTCTACTCTGAGGGTTGATTACTCAAAAAGTATGACTCGAAGAGGAAAAACTTACATCCGCATTCATATTGTAAATTGTATGCACTATTTGTCTGTACAAAATCATTTTTTTCTGATGCACCATTTTTAAAATAAACGTCAAACACAATTTTTTGGGGGAATTTTGCTCGCTTTAAGGGTGTTTTCACCCAGATATGAAAACTTTGCTTTTATTTAAACAGTATTTTTGTGGTTCTAAGACTTTATTTATTCCAGTTATTCAACTTTATAACAGATTTTTTGGAATTTTTGAAAAAATTTGATTTTGAAATTTGCACACATTGTGAGTTTTTTAACTTCTTATTACATACATTTAGCAAAAGAATGCAAAAGGTTTCATTAAAATCCTTACATAGCCCCCGGGTTCTGAGCTTTTGCATTTTTAACGTCTAACGTGACACCTCAACTAATTGGTGGAAACTATACGCCTGTAGGATACCTCTGTGACTTGAACTACAGCGCCATCAGACACGCGAGCTATTGAGTACCTCGAAGTTATTTGGGCAACGTTTATGAAAAAAAGCAGTGAATATCAATTCATTTTAATCAAAAATGTTAATCTTCGGTTTAAAATTAATTGTTTACTATAAGATTTTTCGTTAATATTGAATTCAAATTTAAATTTCTTCCAAATAGTTCCAAATTGGTGGCGCTGTCGTAGCTACCCAACAAACGTATTATAGATCAAGTTATGATTTTTGGGCGAGCTTTTCTCCAACTTTATATAACAGCATGGGAAAGATTACATCTTGAAAGAGCAACCAGAGCAACAACCACATTGACAATCTTTTACGAGCAAATTACATAGGTAAAAAGGAATAGGGCCATGTAAGTTAGAGAAGAACAAGAAGAAATGGAAGCAGGCTGGAGGGGGATTGGGAGTAAAAATCCGAGGAAAGTTGGACTGCTGTTCTATCTCCACTTCTCCATCTGTCTCTTTTCTTTCGCGATTTCGCTCGCGCATTAGTTTCTCGCTCTTACGCACTTTATCGAGCGAAAATAACCGGCCACATGCGGAGGTTGGTTCGCGATAAAAACACGCCAAACACGGTTATGTGCCTCACGAGCTAGTGTGGTAGAACTGGTGGAAGACAGTAAATGGCTTGCCTCTGTAAGCAGCTGCCATGCCGCTTTTATGCGGCTCGTTCAGGGGACGTACGTGTCGAGGCGAAAAGAAGTGGTATGGTATGGTTTCCCTCCACTCAACAGCCTTTATCCGTCTCGCTTACATCTACCAGACTAACGTTTCGTCTATCTCACCTCAGACCATGGACGGGTCTGGTCGTCTGTATTTATCTCCCGACAGCGTTGCCGGCTCACGGGCGCCTCCGCTATCCATTCGCTCTCGGAAGTAGTTCTGTCTCTCTCTCGTGCTCGCGACAACGCAGCGAGTACCGACTCTCTTGCTCTCCTTCACTCTAATAATCTATTCGTCTATCTCACTCCTTCATCCCGCATGCGTTCACCTTATAGCTTAGAACGGAACGGCTATCAACGTTCCTTGTAGGTGTCTGGCTGTTTTGCGGACGAAATGAGAGCTCCTTGCCTTTCCGCGCCCTCGCTGATCCGCCTTTTACGGCTTTTGGAGAGATTTTCGCAGGACAAATATTACCGTCGCCGTTAAGAAAGTAAAAACCATGTAGAAACAGAAATGAAGAAGGTATAGGGAAGAAGGGGTCCTGCGTGACGTACGACAAATGAAACGTGCGTGGACTTCTGAATAATATCCGTGTGCCGTGGGCACACGGATTTGGGACTCAACAAGTCTCAAAAACTTTCCAGAATAAAATAGAAAATAATCCTAGGTAACGTCAAATACACATGTGTGTCACTATCTAAACAGCTTCTTTCTGAATGACAAAGGTTTAATGAATCAATTAACGAAACTATAGACAAGTCAGTGACAGCTATCGATTAGGAACTGAATATCTGGATTTCCACATGCCTTTCGACCTCTCCTTACTTCCCCTTGTTAGGCTGACTAATCCCTATATTAAGAGTACATATCCCTATTGAAAAATTACTACATATATTCTCACTTTCCCATATCATAGGCCACGTTCGAGTTTGATTGATTAATTGTTCTTCAACTGATAAAACTCGTTACTGCTTGGACTTCAATCTGATAACACCTGATTGTTATTCAGCATGTAGTAATTGAATTTTGAGCTTTATTGACCATTATCTTATACATATTTTCCTTCAAGTTATTTAATTGTACTTTCGAGGTCATCCGTTTACTCGCCTATGATTGAAGCATAGAAAGCAAGGACGCTATACCTCGCGTTATACACTGCAAATATTTTCTCTTTCGGTTTGTACACCCATCTTACAATGAATGCATTCTTAGTAAGTTGCATGTAGAATTATTACTTCAAATTTCGAATGTTATTTTAAACTTGGTTCGTTACGTAAATGTACGATGAGTTCTAAACTTTTTCCTTCTGATTAATTCGCGGCATTGGAAAGGGATTCTTCAAAAGCTACGTCATAATTACTAATAATATAATCATTATATACTAAAATAATTATACCTACTAATATAATCATTCTAAATCTAAATAACCGTCCTAATACCCACTGACTACATAGTACTTTACTGAACTCTTAGTCCACTATAATATGCTACATAGACTTAGCAATTTAGCATGGAACATTCCATCGTTCATAACTGCTGTGGTCAGTCATTTAGATTTTAGCGCCGTCTCATCGCTTGCAATATTCCAATTTCGGCGCCTTGCATGCTGCATGTGCGTAAAACAAGGAAAAATAGAAAGAGCAGTTTGTTCCTTTCCCACCTCCGCAGTGTGTGAGTGCGCAGCCCTTTCCTTTCGA
The DNA here is from genome assembly GCA_932195095.1 of Andricus curvator. Taxonomy (NCBI): domain Eukaryota; kingdom Metazoa; phylum Arthropoda; class Insecta; order Hymenoptera; family Cynipidae; genus Andricus; species Andricus curvator. Next base: position 41,646 of record CAKNYM010044817.1, on the reverse strand, counting down.
GCGAGCGACTTATCGTGCGACGTTGCCAGATCGCAGAACGGACCGAACGAGCAAGGATATCAGTGACTATGTGTTTGTAATACAGTCGGTAGTATGCGAGAGTGTACGATGGGGCGCGGTGTTGCCGTATCGACCGCAGCAAAACGGCCCCCGCTTGAAGAATCGGACACGGTGCAAGCGCCGTGGCACCTGACTCAGCACTGCCGAGTCCACTGGGATTCCTTGTCCCCTGGCACCTACATTTATACAATACGTTCGACCGGTCCAGCAGACCTAGACCAGACCGGCACGAGACAAAGTCGCGAGTCTCGAGACGCTATCCGCGAGTCTCGAGACGCTATCCGCGGCCTGAGCTAAGCTTTAATAACAGCTACACTGTAAAAAAATCTTTTGTGATATTTACAATTAGATTGTAATTTCACGAGCAGTGTATTTTAAATTACAATGTATAACCTGGTAAATATACCAATGTCGCTCCGAAATTCACGATCTACTCCAACTTCACCCCATGGAACAGTATGAAATAACTGTCCGATGTAAATTTACTATGTCTGACGATGGAAATTATTTGATCAGCGTGGCACGTAGTCAATTTACGTTAGTGAATAAATTTAAATATGCTTATAAATTAACACTTTTTTGGTAAAGTTGCAGTATCTAGCATAATTTCACACACGGGTAGTATTGTTACGTCTTGGCATCCTGAGAAATTACAAACAGGACATAAATCGACAACCCATCGACAAACTGACAGAAAGACATGGCGCTTTGGACTTTATCATAAAATTACGTCTCAGAGCCTCTAATATTGCTCTAATAGTGATGAGTTCCATGTAAATAAAAAAAATATGTCTTTTTTATTCAAAACGATACCTGAGAAAAGTAATATGCGCCTTATTTATCCTGATAAAGTGTTTAACAATTTATAACCTCACGCACATAACCTCAAAATTGAAATGTGGTCCTGACAATTTACGTCCTGCATTTTTTTTTACAAAAGTGTGTAAACTTAAATCGTCGCACATAGATCAAATAATTTCCATCGTGGTACGATGTAAAATGACACCAACTTTTTTTACAGTGTAGATTCTAGAAGACAGAACCGCGTTCTTGCGTAGCCTTGAAACGTCGCGAATCGACCCTAATTTAGCGAAAATCGGATACTTTTATTAATCGTCTTTCCCTATCACTTCGTCTTAATCTTATTGTTAGAGGAAGATGACCAGAGTTGTTGGTTTTGAAATTATATGCAAGATGCCGTACAACTTAATATATTTCAATTTCCTTTGTTCCAAACTTTTGAGAGAAATACGATCATCCGTTTGAAGTCCTATATCTTAATTTTAATATAATTTCAATAAAGGATCATCCACAAATTACGTAAGGCTTCTGGAACGGGGACAACGAAGTCTGTACCGAGGTCTACGCCCATGTGTATGTAACTTTATTACATAAACTTACTATAGAAAAGCCTTATAGCCTTACAAACAGGGGGTAGAGGGCAGAGAATTCCAAAAATAACCCTTAGATAATTTATAGATGGCCCCTAAACCTAAAGAATCTCCCTTTTTCCTTCTTGAAATATTTTCGATGCGTATATAGACCGTACGGGCGTACGCTGTATCCAGCATATGACACGAAACGTCAAGTGGCCGGCATATGTAGACAGCATTTTCCTGTCCACTGTGAGTTGCGCATGCGCTCTAACAACGAGGTAATATCTGGATATTTTAGTTTCACATGTTAGATATAGTAAAACAAAATATATAATTTCAGTTACGCCTAACATTCCAACAAAATACGTTTTAATATCTGTATGTTCGGCTGTATTATCTGATCCTTTAATATCTTGCATTTGACATCCATTTTTCTCGGTGGTTCTATGCAATCTTTTAAATTTAAGTTTGCTTGCCTCTAAAATTAATTTTCATTAAATAAATAAAAGCAATGGCTTTTAAAATAAATTCGTTACACTTCAACGACTCTTAGTTAAGAAAAGTTCCTGCACTCCTGAAAGTATGGGAAATGAGAAGGGAGATACCGGAAACGGCTGCAGGAAATAGCGCTGGCCGAAACGTAGCCTGGCTTAAAATACTGTGACAAATGTTTCAACATTGAATACACGTTGCTACATTAGACACCTACCAAGAAAATAACAATAAAATTAAAGATGCGTCTCTCTAAATTGCAGTGTAAAATAAAAAAGAAATTTAAAAAAATAATAAAAAATAAACGAAACTTTGATCTAAAATGGCAATTTATTTTCTAATTTCAGCTTCTCTTCGTCAACGCACTTAAATTCTAACTCGGTGAAACCATCTGTTCAGCGACAACTCTATCAAAAGGAAGTCCCAGACTGTTTATTGAAAAACTCCACGATGGGTTCGGATCAATGGAGACCCGAGGCAAACTCGGAGAAATTTAGTCGAAGAAATCCTTTAATAAGCTTGCAGGTCAGGGCGGACAATAAATATACTGGTAATCTAATATTCTAATACGCCTGAGGAGTCGCCGGTTGTACAACCCAAAGGCTTTGGATTTAGGTTACATTTACACACCAGTATCCAGCGTTTCGTGACCAGCTGGGATGGACGGTTTTTTCATCAGTCGAATCTGATCAAACAATTCCAGCCAGCAAACTTTAAAATGAAGATGATGTTATTGTTCAAGGAAACATGAATAAATGTAAATAATGAAATGTTTGAATATTTAAAAACTCCCTTTGTTTAATCTAAACATGATTCTTAAAAACTTCAATGATTGAACTTGCAAAGTAATGTATGTAAAATGTATTCCTGCAATACCGCGATAAATTTCTGACTTTCGCTTTTGCGCCACTGACTTGGTAATTAAAATTTACAAATCACTTTTGAACAATCGTCAATTCAAACCGAACGACGGTGATAGCTGCCAGAATCTATAATGCGGATTGTTTCCATTCGTGCCTGACTGTCTAATCATCTAACGCAAAACAATTTCAATTGAGATTTAACTCTTCTCCGTATGAAACTTTCGCATTCTAACAGCATTCAATTCCAATTTAGGTCGATATTAAAAAGTACCGGAAAATTTGTTATAGTACACTCAAACTTCCAGCCCATCTCGCTATTTAACTTCGATGTCGTAACATATTTGAGTGAAATTAATTAGTGGTACAACCATATTCATGGTTGGTTTATCGATACTTTATTTTTGGTATAGATATAGCCATACAAGACATGTGTTTTGGCCATCCAATTCTTGTTGGTTACAAAAGGCAGAGACGCGCAAACGCGAGCGAGATGCGCCTGTTATAAACGAAGGGAGTCGGGTAAATCAGTCATCCAGCGAATATTGCTAAATGACAAATTTTAGAGATATCTCTTTGACATCTCCCTCAGACAAATATTTAACATAATTAAACATTTCATGTAGCAGTAACACACACACACACACATATATTGCAGCTTTGTACGACAAATGTAAATAAGCTGTTTTTATCATATTTCAGTTAGTGTATTTCGTATTCTTTATGATTAAAGAATACATATTATATTAGTTATAAGCATACTCGTAATTTGTTAACCAACAATTGGATGGTTAAATCAACCAAACCATTTCAATCAGTGCAGACGTTTCTTGTTTTCGGCTAACAGTATTATGAGAATGTAGTAACTGTTTCATGTTATGGAAAAAATTTAATGTCCGTCATTTTTATTGCAATAATAGTACTTTGAACGAATTGTTTACCAGTATGTTCTTCTTTCAACGACTTTAACCGTTTAACCATAACTCGCTATTAATTTCACACTGCACACGAATGATAAACGTGTAAATCGACCTTTCAAGACATAATCCCAACATTTTTTCGAACTCATATTCACAACTTGTCTTGGTCCAATAGTGTTCTCCCATCTAGAAATGTCCGTTTCAAATCTTTAAAGTTGTGGGACAATTGAATACCTTTGTGGGTGATTCAAAACCAATCTATTTAGATTATTACATTTTCACAAATAGGAAAAAGAAACAATCCAAAAAAAATATGCATGTATTTCTAAAATTGCTAATATTTAATGCATTCTTATTACAAAAATTTTTTAAATAAAAAGATTTCTTTTAAGAAATTGAGGTAAAATTATTAAGACTCAATTAAAAGAAATCAGAAAATAGTCATAAACAAACCCTGCAGATTGGAATGAATCATTTGTTTAGTGTCTCTATTTAAAAAAATTTTAAAATTAAGATCGAACAGAAATCTATTTTATCATGAACAATTTTATGCAAAGTGAGCAAGAAAAAATTCAGATTTAAAAAACAGACTTCTAAACTACCTCACTTTTCGGCTCATTAGAGACAAAAATAACCAAAAGAAAAAAGAGGGAGAAAAAGAGAAAAAGTCAACCAAAACCAACCTCTCACTTTTTTCCTTTATCCGTCTTTTTTATACTACCAGGGAACCAACATGTT
>CAKNYM010044817.1:0-36800 GCA_932195095.1 Andricus curvator | reverse complement strand
AACATGTTGGTTCCCTGGTAGTATAAAAAAGACGGATAAAGGAAAAAGTGAGAGGTTGGTTTTGGTTGACTTTTTCTCTTTTTCTCCCTCTTTTTTCTTTTGGTTATTTTTGTCTCTAATGAGCCGAAAAGTGAGGTAGTTTAGAAGTCTGTTTTTTAAATCTGAATTTTTTCTTGCTCACTTTGCATAAAATTGTTCATGATAAAATAGATTTCTGTTCGATCTTAATTTTAAAATTGAATACCCACAACCACCTTCAAATCAGCGGTTGGAAATAGCGCGAAGACAGTCAGATTCGAATTCCCTAATGTACATCCGTACTCCTATATTCTATAACAATGTAGACAAATTTTTTACCCAAAGCCTATTCTGTCCAGGTAGCTAAAAGTTTAACTATAGCCTGATATTAATTTCACACTGCACATAGATCATGAACATGTAAATTGGATTCGAGGGAGGTGGAGAAGACCGTGGTTCGAGTCATGACAATGCAAGTTCTTTGAGGAAAATACGCGAGTTACATGTGGAGTCCGAACGACAGCGAAGTTTCTTTCGCGTCCGCGCGGTTCTGAACACGACGCCGGTTTGTTAGCAAGCTATATAACCCAGCAAGCCTCGTGCACAGAATGATCACACTTGTTGAGGGGAAGCCCTAGTCTACCACCACCACTTTTACCTCTCTCTCTTTCTGTTCTCTTCTACGTCCCCCCTCCCACCAAAGAGAGGGCCACCCAGGGCGACCATGACCTTGCACCACTTCCGCGTTATCCTTGCGCTTAGGCTTAGATTTGAATATCGGTCGTCCGCGGAAACACTCTCCGTCGCTCTCGAGGCGTCGAGGCGCTCGCAGAGTCCATTGACACACGCGTTTCAAAGTAAGCTATAATAGACTTCACGATAGTACGACTTCCTAAATGCTTGCGGTGGTCGTGGCTGGCGCTCGGATTGATAAGCTCAATAATCGGGTTCCTACATTCAAACTCAACTGTTGGCAAACGGTAGTGCTCGGGAGAGGTTTACTGCAGTCTCCCTCGACCCTGACAAAACTCTGAGGTATATGTCACCGTGTCTAATAAAGCAAACTACAAAGATAGGGTCTACTAAATTTTGCCCATTAAATTCCCGTTTTTTTCCGCTTATACATATAAGGTCCCTCTTACGATAGAAGCATACATACAATGCATAGTGGATTGCAACAAGCGTAATTTGCTAGATTGCGATATTACAATTCATTTAAAAAATAGGCACTGTCTATGGTTACGGAATTTAACGTAACGTTAGTCCTGAACGATCTGGAAAAGGTAGGTACAATAAAAAATGATAAATTATAAACAAATGAAATGCACTTCCCGCATCAAAAATAAAATCAAGGACAATGCCCGGATTTCCTTGAATTCCCGCGCAGTAGATACCCAGAAAGAGGAATAAGGTGAGTCAAAAAATGTTAAAATGTAAAAAAAAATAGAAACTCCAAGTCACCTGTTTTGCGCACTTGTATAACAAGCAGCCATAATTTGTAGCGTGCACTGAAAAAAATTGTTAGTTGTGAAAAGAAGCTCTTTATTATTAGAGATGGTATTAGCTGCGACAACTGCTTCGATTGTAAAAGTAACTAACCAGTTTAGTGCGACAACAAGTCGCCGTTAGTAATACTACGTAGGTTATATTAGTAACGATAGTAATTCTAGTCACAACAAATAAAGCAGTCACATTTACCACCAATTTATATTCCAAGAAATAAAAGTAGTAAAAGTTACAAGTTTCCCTCCTTGGCGACATTGGCAGAACTGAAACCTGAGCAGCAGTGTTGCCAACATTCGCACCGAAATATCGCGGCATGTTCTCGATCGTCGCAATTTTCATCTTAATCTTTTTGTGAATTGTGCAGTAGTTAAAACCGTGAAGACTATCGTATCAATCTCAATTTTTAAAGAGACTTCCTACTACTGCAAGTCTGTACTTTTAAATATTGAAATTATAGTACTTTTTCACTAACATCCCAATGGGCATGTGGGTCTATTTTGACATGACGTCTTATCAGGACCTGGTCCCTATATGAAGTTCTCAGGACCTCCTGTGTCCACTGATGAGATGTTATAGTAAAATCTACTATAATTTCAATATTGATAAGTACTACCTTCGCAGTAGTCTACGAACCAGTAATTTTAAAATTAAAACTTAGTTTATTTGTAAGACTAACTAATTTAATAGTAAGATATACCTATCTACCTCATAACTATATACCTACCTACTTCATACCTATATACCCATACACATTATACACACTACTATTTTCCAACCGAGCAAGTCACGCCTACCCCGAAAGGGAAATGGCTTAATGGTATAATAATAATAATAACTTACTAATTGAAGTAGTAAGTACAACTACTTGAAAATAGTATGTACCATCGAAAGTTGTCGCGACAAGTAAAGTAGTAAGGACAACTACTAACAATCTGGCGAATAAAAATAGTAGGCCCAACCAGTTAAATAGCAGCGGCATATATTACAAACTAAAGTAGTTGGCCCTACTACTTTATTAGTTGTCCCAACCAACTATTTTTTTCAGTGTGGTGCTTTGTTTATCTAACTGGAGTTGATGCAGTTCTTATAATTTTGTATGGATGTCTCGATGCTACCAAAATACGGAAGGCATCAATAGGATGATGTAGACCAAATGCAGAAATGAAGCTGAATCTAGCACACAGTTATTTTGTTATAAATTTTAGGTTGGTATCTATGAGTTTAAAGAAATAGGTGGCGCCTGCGCTTTGGCAATGTTGCCATTTGTATTCTCGCTAACCCCCGTTCAACATTTCTCTAAAATATTTTCACAATTCCCACATTGTCAGAAAGATTTATAATGAGATGATAATGTTTTCACTTGTCAGGCTCAATACAGTTTTTTGGGACCGATTCTGATATTGGCTTTTAATTCTAATGGGACTTGTTGAAATTTATTTAAATTCCATTACAGCGAAACGTGTCATTGGCCCAGTGCCAGGAATTTGACCATATATTTTTGTTTCCAAGACTCCAAACAATTTTTTGGGACCAACCCCGATACTATATATTTTAATGATGCTGGGAATTAAGAAATTGATTCAGATTCCACAACAGTCAAATGTATGGTGGCATAGTGAAGAGTACCATGGGAGCTACTCTAACAGTTATTTTCCTGGTCGTTTTAGGAAGGGATATACCATTACACTTAAGAAGAGTTTTATTTCAAGAGTCAACGAGGGCGGAAAATAAGAATTTTTGGACGTCCCTTTCCCCAGCCCAACTTTAGAAAGCTTAACAAATTCTGGCGAAAATGTGAAACACATATCAAGAGAAAGGCTTATTCTAAACTTTCAAGTGCCTGACTTTGATTCCTTTTCGACATGACCTATTTTATTTTTGGCAAATGTACTACAGTATGCGTCCTCATCTCCTAACATTTCTTTCTCTTGCCGTTTTAGGAAAGAAAATTCTACGCTGCACAAGAAGTGCATAAATTGAAAAATTGACCAAGACGGAACACTAGGAATTATACGAGAAGGCCCCCACGAAGATTGATTTAATAAAAAAGAAGACGCCGGCTTCCGACTATTTGAATTAAGGGAAGAAACTTTGGTCAAAAATGATGATAGTAAAAACCATAACCTTTAACGTCTTTGAATTCCTACAAAACGTCATCTTCGACGTGCAAGTTCGCGTCCCCTAAGATTTCGGAGTCAGGCGGTTTCAGAAGTCAATATTCTTCAATTCTCGTCGCAAAATATTATTTAAGTTTTGTCAAGGAAAAAACCACGGCCGTTTTTTGACTTTGACTTCCTGGAAGTCTTCTCCGGCGTCCAAGTTAGCGCCCCTAACATTTCGGAGACAGGAAGGTTTTAGAAGTCAATATTCTTAAATTCCCATCGCAAGATATTATTTAAATTTTGTCAAGGAAAAAACCACGGCGGTTTTTCGACTTTGACTTCCTGAAATATTATGATATTTCGTGTTCGGTCTAATTCGCAACTTCGTGTCGATTTAACCTTGTTAATCCAATTTTTAAAATATTTGTTGCTTGTACCCTGATGAGTCTGATTTAAATGGATTAGGTTCATTTTCGTATAACTATATATTTTGCAAATCTTGATAATTTCAACATTGCATTTTTTAAGCACTCTAGATTGACATTATATTAAATCATATCGTTGTTTTTGTGTTGTATTCCTTAGTATCCAATTAATTGTTCAATGCAAATTATTTCATCAATTAAATGGTGTTATTAGATCTCAATCTTTTCTAAATAAATAATATAACTTGCGAAACAAGACTAAACATTTTCTTCGCGATTTGATTCTAATAAATAACTCTTCATATGGTAAAACTTGAAATGAAATAATACTAATGTAACTAAACAAAACAGTTCATTACAAACCGCATCAGAAAAGATTTTATCCAACTGAAGCAATACCGCCCTCCAAATGAAAATAGCCGTATTCGTATATGCAGCTTAGTTAATTTTTCACTGGATGCGAAAATTCATTTCAATATATCGTATTCACACTTGTACCAATTTCATACAAGAAATAGTGTCTTTGTGGAAAAAAACTCGAAATTTTTAGAATTTGCTATAAAAGTCTATTTCCATTTTCTTCAATAAGAATTTGCAGTTAGGGACCGTTCAAAAAATACATAAAGATTTTATCTTATAATTTTGACCCCCCCCCTACGTAACGCTTTTTACATAGTAAGTGTATGTAACTTTAACATAAGAGTAACACTCGAGGTGACCCCCCCCCTCCCCTCTAAAGGCGTTACGTATTTTTTGAATGCCCCCTTACGGATTTCCACAATTTCAATTGAGTGTGTACTAAAATCCGTGTCCGTAATACATAAATAAAAAAAATGTAGCATAATTATCTGGAAAGTACGGGAAAGCGTAACTGTTTCTGTAAGGCATCTTTGTTTTCGCGTAACTGAGTTTCTGTAAACAAGGTTCAAAATCTGTTTAAAAATTAAAAAGCGGATTTCTTTTGAATTTTGTGCCTAAAATTCTGGGTAAAAAAGAACTTTGTCAGTAAGGAAGAACTTGATTGTATTTCTCTATGTATTTCTGCAGATATGGCTAATTTTATTTGGAACAGCCACACTTTTCTGCAGATACAGGTTAACTACTTCCTCAAAAATAAATACTTTCCGTCCGAATTCACACAATTTAGTGCGGTAGACAAATTTGGCTTTACGTCAGTTATACTAATATTTTCATTCAGAGTAGCAAATATGTTTTGGGATCATTGAAAAGTCACCCTTCAGTACGTATTTCCTTATTTTGTAATACGCACTCTTCTCAATGATGTATATCACACGTATAACTGACACTAACAATAATCCGTCCTGCTGCCACTTCGGATACTCTAATTTACTCTATTATTTACGAACTTCGAGAATTTCTCTTCATAACCTCAAGCACGTACCCCCCCCCCCCCCCAACCCGGCACACAAAACGCTTTCATTGGCGCCACGCGTTGAACAGATTCGCGATGGAAGGGAGGAGGCCCGTCTGTTGTGTCATTATTAGTATCATTAGTATAGTATAAGATGAGATTACGCCCATAATACATAAAGTTGATTGTCCTTCGGCAACAAAGTGATAGTCGCTTTGATGGGCGCTAATTTTACGCACAAATAGTCTGTCCTGTCACTCAAAACAAATGTCCAAACGACAAGTATTTACACTTTTCAAAAATGAACGGACAATCTCTGAAAAATCTGACTTCAGTTAAGTATTATAGGCAAAAGTTATAAAAACAAAACTTATAAATAAGGGACTAATTTGCAGAATTTCCTTGAAGCCGTATATTAATAAAGAGTTCGACTATCTAGAAGAATTTATCAATGAAGATTTTTTAAAAATATTATGGCATATGAAAGATTATATCAACAATTATGTAAAGAAAAATGTTTAGAAGTCTATTTGGTATAAAAATGGTTTATTTTAATTGTATTAGACATGGGTCTCTTTATTAAATTTTATATGCTCAACTTTACGTATAAACTTAAATTATGAAACGACCTGTTTCTTAATGGAAATTTTCACGTTCACATGTTTCTTATGGAAATTGCGTTTCGGCTTAATTACCTCAATTTCACCAAAAACCAATAAATTCCATATAAAAAAAACTTGCGGGATCCTTTCAATAAAACGTCTAAAATCACATTTATACGATCAAATGAGTTGTCCTTGATATTTTATTCATTGGTCATCATTTTTTGTGTGATTTTTCTTTGTACGCGAATCGATAAAAATTGCTGACGACTTTATTCAGCATGCCATTTTCAACACATTGGTCCTTGAAAGCACTGCTGCTCTGGGATTTCTTTTTTTCTACCTTCAAATGCACGTTAACTTAATTAAACTGGTTGGAATTGATCTCGCTTAATTGTTAGTGATTTCACATATTCAAACTTAACAACATTGGGCACTGGTGTCCTATAGAAAATCAATTAACCTGTACAAGGCACAAATAATAATGACAGTAAAGGCCTCAAGAAAAATTCTAATATTGAAAATGAAACTAAAATAGATTTCTCCACTATAAAAATAGAATAATTACTCTAAATCTATTTGAATTAAACAGAATCAATCAAGATAAAACATATTCATATATTGTACAAACTCTGAATATATTTTGGAAATCAAAGTTGAATCTTACTCAATTGAAAAATGATTCGATTTATCCACGAATATGCACGATTTTATTTATTTCATTCGTTACTGATGGGATGTCTACTAAATTTTGCCCACGAAATTCGCGGACAATTCCCGCATTTTTCCCGCTTACAAATGTGAGGTCCTCTTACGACTTACGATAAAAGCGTGCATACAATGCATAATGGGTTGCGACATGTGTAATTTGCTCGATTGCAATATTACAATTTATTTAAAAAATAGGTTTTGTAATTTGTTAATCATTTTTAAGAATTTCAATTTTAAATAAGAAAAAACTAGCGCACATAGCTCAAAGGGACGATAAAAAAAGATAAATGATAAGGAAATGAAATGCACTTCCCGCATCAAAAAAAAATCAAGGACAATTCCCGAATTTTCCTAGATTTTTTTCAATTCGCGGATTTCCTTAAATTCCTGCACAGTAGACACCCTGAGTTATTAATTGTTCGTCACCAAGGCCGTAGCCAGGGCACTCATAGGGTACTCATAGGGTACTTCTTTTACGCTCGAAGGGTAACAAATTCAGGATAAATTCATGAGATTTCAAAGTAATTCAAGTTAAATTCAAAAGAATTCTAATTAATTGGCAGACAAATTAGGGGAATTTAAGGTAAATGCGAACAATTCAATGAAATTCATAAAAATTCAATGTAAATTAAAAAAAAATCAAATGAATTGAAAACAATTTAAAAATATGAAAAAACTTCATTGAATTCAGTAACTTTGGAATAAGCTTAGGAAAATTCAAGGGAATTTCAAAGAATTTTACGAAATTTCTAAGAATTCTAGGTGAGGTAAAAATACTTGAGGATCAATTAAATAAAAACTGTTAAAAATTCAGAAAAAATCTATTGAATTAAGTTCAATTGAGTTAACTTAGTAGAATTCAAGTAAATAAACAAAATTTCAAGAGAATCCCAAAGAATTAAAAAGAATTCAGGGTAAATTAATAATAATTCAGGGTTAATTCCAAAAAATAATTTCCAATCTCTTCAAATCTTGAAACCCCTACTAATTTACAACTAAAAAAGTGACTAATGACTGCACACCAATTTAAAAGAATTCAAATGAATTGAAAATAATTTTAAAAATCGAAAAATGCCATTGATTTCAGTAAAATTTGTGTGAATTTAGCCAAATTTAAGGGAAATGAGAAGAATTCGATGAAATTAATTTTAAAAAATCAAGATGAATTAAAAAAACAATTAAGAGAATCAAAAACAATTCAAAAATATTTTTAAAAATCATTGAATTGAGTACGTTTGAAATGAGTTTAGAAAAATTAAAAGGGAAAAATTAAAAGGGCATTCGAAAGAATTTGATAAAATGCCTACAAATTTAAGGTGTGTTTAAAAGACTTCAAAATGATTTAAACAAAAACTTTTTCAGAATCCATTGTATTGGGTAAAATTGAATGAATTTAGAAAAATTCAAAAGAAGTTAAAAGAATTCAGAGCGAATTCCAAATGAATTGCAAAAAATATTTGAAAATTTCTTCAAATCTTTGAAATCCTACGAAATTCCTCACTTTGTGTGAATAAATTCCATTAAAATATTTAAAAAATTAATTTTCAACTAAAAAACGAATTTACAACATAATTGTTAAATTCTCAACTGGAATAGTTTAATTTTAAGTTAATAAAATAAATCTTCAACCACCTTGGAATCTTAAAATACCCCAACATATTTCAAAGTCTTTGAAATCCCTTGAAACTATTGAAATAAATTAATAATTTCTAGAAATCTTTTAAAATTTCCTCAAATATTTCAAATTCTTTGATATCTTTTGAAATACCTTGAAACTTTTTAAAGCCCTTGAAAACGCCTGGGAATCTTTTACAATACCCTCAAATATTTCAAATCCTTTTAAGTCCCATTAAATTACTGAAATCAATTAAAAATTTCTTTGTAATCTTTCAAAATAACCTAAAATATTTCAAATCCTTTAAAATCGTTTGAATACCTTTCAATTTTTCAAAGCTCTTTAAAATGCCAAGATATTTGGAAAAATACCTCAAAATATTTCCAATCCTTTGATCATTTTATCAATTGATCCGTAGGATCAATTAAATAAAAACTATAATTTTTTTAAGCCATTGAGTCAAGCAGAATTGAGTAAATTTAGAAAAATTCAAGTGAATTAAAAAAATTCAAAATAATTTCAAAGAATTAAAAGAATTTCGGGTGAATTCCAAAAAAATAATTCCAAATCTCTTAAAATCTTTGAAAGCCTACAAAATACCTCACTTCTCGTAAATAAATTCTTTGAAATCCACTAAAATATTATAAAATCCCGTGAAATTCTATGATGATATTTCCTGAAATACTGGCAAATGTAGTAAAATACATTAAGAGCTATCAAATTCCTTAAAATCATTGAAATGCTCGGAAATCTTATAAAATCGTGTGAAATTTCTTAAAATATCTTAAAACCTTATAGATCCTGTAAAATCGTTCCATATCTTCCGAAATTCTAGAAAATTCTTCATCTTAAAATATTACAATCGCTTTGAAATCCCTTCAAATTAATTAAATTAATAAAAAAAAATCCTTTAAATCTTTCAAAAATTGCCTAACACTTTTTGTTATTTAAACCCCTTTGAAATCCTACAAAACACCTCACTTCTCGTGAATAAATTCTTCAAAATCCATTAAAATATTATAAAATCTCGTGAAATCTTTTAAAAGTGAAATCTTGATTAAATCTTTGAAATCCCTACAAATTATTGAAAAAAATTAATAAATTCCTCGGAATCCTTTAAAATTCCCTAAAATATTAAAATTAAAAGCTTTTAAAAATGCCTTAGAAATTTAAAAAATACCCTAAAATCTTAAAAATCGCTTCAAATTAATGAAATCTATTAAAAATTTATCGGAATCTTTAAAAATACCATGAAATATTTCAAAATAATTCAAGAAACTTCATAAATATGTCCTGAATTGAATAGTACCATAGGGACTTGAAATAGGGTACTTTGGGGACCTTAACTGAATATAGGGTACAATAGGGGATATTGGGACCAAACTGTGAGGCCAGGTATTATGTTAGCAATTATCTTCCGTGCTTTGCAGTCTGATGCAATCCTTGCTAAAAGCACTATAGAGCTCTCAGTATTCACAGTAAAAGCTTCCTCATAAAAATGTCAATATGCAATCTCGTCCAAACCCATTGCAGATTTAATCAGTATTCGTTTGTATTTATACATTACTAGTAGATCTTCACCGCGTGCAAGCTGGAAGTGAAACTGTTTCCTTTCAGAGAAAAAATAAAGTGTGATTCTGCCACTTATTTCAGTATGGAATAAAATCTCCCTGCAAAGATTCAGAAGGTTCAAATATCTCGAGGAAATAGGAGAGTGATACCACTGATGGTGGTAACTTACAGTACTATATCGTCTATTGTTTAGATGCGAAAAAATTGAACTATACCCACTGTGACCCACTTGACACAGTGATACAAGAATATGACATTTGAGAATAATCTCAATGTTATACACTTATAGTAACAAAAAACAATAAAAATTACAATCGTAGCTGATCCTTTTTGCAATTTAACACAGAAACAAAATTTGAATCCAACACTTATTTTATCGTATGATCTACCTACAACAAAAATTAACTTCAGGCGGTTCAAATCTCTCCAGAAAATAGGAGACTGATACTATGGTCCCAGCGTTCATAGAGTAATTTTACTTTGGGTTGTGCCTCAAACTAAAGAAAGCTACAGCAACATTCCACCGTTAGTAAGTCTTACTTTGATAACTTTTGGAGATTTGAGACATAATTAAAAGAAATATTTTTCCTTGAAAACAAGAAGAAAAAATTCCAATGACTGTTACAGTGTTACAAATTATCCACTAATTAAGGAAGATCAGACTACAAAATTAATTCCAAGGTTTGTATACCATGTTTCTTGGTATGGTTTAGTCCCCCTTCTAGGGAGAACTGAAGCACTTAGGTGGCCGCAAAAGCTTAATTTAGTATTAAAGAATTATCAAAGGGAACTGTTCGAGGGAAATGCCTACCGACAACCTTCAAGAAATTTTGATGGCTTATATTAGACAAAGATCATTTTCAAAATTGCTCTTCTTTAGAAGTTATGCCATAAAGGCCTAAAAGGAAATGAACAAAATTTTCCAAAAGTTTACAAAAATTTTAAGAAACTATACATTCAAGGCAACAACCCTTTCTATGACACTTAAAGTAGATGCACACAAGAACTCCAATATAATGCCGACTGATTTAGTTCTTCCTAGAACTGCTCGCCCATGCAGTTTCTCAGTGCACAAGCAGTGTCAACAATGCGTCGCCACCACGTACCATTCGCCCAACGACGAATTTAGTGCCACGGCAACTGCGAGGCAACCGACGAAACTGGCCTTATATTGGAGTTCTTGTGTAGTTATTGAACATTAAGGAGTATACAAAAATCAGTTCTTCATTCATAGTTCTAATAGGGATGAATACTTTCTGTTAGAAGTCAAAAACAATCCCCTAAAAAATCATTTAAAAGAATTTCTTTTGTCTCCATATCGTAGATATCGTCAGAAAGCGATACACTTCTTATTTGAAGAACGAAAATTTTTTTATGGGATCTAAGTTACCAGAAAAAATAGTTCGGAGCAAGTGAATTACACCTATATAGCAATAATGCGATTGATTTTTTCCCCCTGTCTAAACGACATTGAAACAAACAAATCTTTAAAATTCGACTTTTCCGCTATTTTCTGAAAGTTATAACAATATTCTCTCGACTACTTGACCATTAAATGTGATATATTCTCGGGAATGTATTTTTAATATATTTCAACAATAATATATGAAGAAGTTTGCCATTAAAATAATTTTTATTGACTTTTAATTACAAAAAAATATCTAAAAGTGACATATTGGTTTTTATTTCAGGATAAAATAAATGTTGAGTGTCTAAATGAAGTAAAAATGTTTTCCAGTACACTTAAATTTGTGTCAGTATAGTGAGGAATTTATTTAAAAAAAATTCTTTTTTGCCTAATTGTCCTTCAAATTTAATAATAAATATTAATTCTTGTAATTAAAAGTCAATAAAAATATTTTAATGTCAATCTTCTTAATATATTATTGTTGCAATATATTGAAAATACATTACCGATAACATATATCACATATTCAACTGTTCTTTAGGTGAGGTAAAAAATATTTCAATTGCATTATTACTATACAGCAGGGATATCTCACGACCCGTTCTGTAGTTAGAAAAACGTGTGCTATGGTTCGTCCACAGCGGCGCAACGCCGAACTAACGGCGCGTCGATCGTCACTCCATTAGTTTAAAACAGTTTAAAGGGCATTCCCATACAAATGTATTCGTTATAGCGCATAATATTGATTAATTTTTTTAAGTTTTATGAATAAACTGTGAATAAAAATGGCCGGTTGTTACTGCATACTACCCAATTGCTCTAGTGAGTATAAAGCAAAAAAAACAAACAAGGAAAATTTACATTTCTTTTCGGTATCTCAAAATTTTAAACTTGCATCATTCTGAATTGTAAGTTTTAAGAATTAAAACCTCTCTTCAATATTACAGATTTTAAATTTAAATTTCTACAAGTATGAAGATTTAAAATTGAAACTTCTTTAATTTTAACGATTTGCAGTTTAAAATTGTTCAATTTTTAAAATGTATAAATAAAAATTCTTAAACTTAGATGAATTCGACGATTTTAAAGATCAAAAATTAAGATTTTTCAATTCCAAATCTTCCAAATTGATGAAATTTCAAATTCATCATCAAAATTACAGAATTTTTAATTGTAAAAGTCAAAATTTGTATAATTATTACATGTTAATAAAAAAATGTTTAATTTTACGTACATAAAAATTCTACTATTTGAAGAAATACAATTGAAAACTCTTCAATTTTTTAAGATTGATGAAATAAATTCTTAAATTTGGATGATTTTGAAGATCAAAAGTCAAGATTTCAATTCGAAATATTCCAATTTGCAGAAATGTCGAATGTTAATAACCAAAATTACAGAATTTTTAATTGTAAAACTTAAAATTTTGATTATTATTAATTCTAAATTTTGAAACCTAACAAGTTTTCAATTTTAAATATTTAAAATTCAAAGTTCTACAGTTTTGAAGAGTTACAGCTGAAAATCTTGAATTTTGAAAATATTGAATTGCAAATTATTCATTTTTCAAGATATATGTTGAATATATATATATATATATATATATATATATATATTTGTATATAATAAATATATGTTATATTTGGCCAACGGCCAAACCACGCTGAAAAAACCCGTTCTCGTCAGATCACTGAAGTTAAGCAGCGTTGGGCGCGGTTAGTACTTGGATGGGTGACCATTCGAGAATACTGCGTGCTGTTGGCACATCGTGGGTGTGGTGAGCCCAACTTGTAGTTATTTACTACAAGAAACTATCCACCTAGAAACACTACCCAAATCGGGTAGTGTCACGCCTACCCTGAAAGGGAAATGGCTTAATGGTATACTATGTTGAAGGTATTTGCTTTTGAACATTTTGTTGTTGGAGTAGTTCAATTTTAAAGATTTACAATTGAGAAGTCCTCAAGTTTAAAGATGTGTAAATAAAAATTCTCAAATTTTGATGATTTTTAGGGACGACTGAGAAATCCGGAAAAATAAAATTCCCGACACTGTAAAATTCCTGAATGGGAAAATTCCCAAATAATAAAATTCCCGAATAATAAAATTTCCGGATTGGAAAATTCCCCAACAGTTTATGATATTACCGAATTTGAACATTCTCGAACAATAAAATTCCCGATAGAAAATTGTGGAATTATAGAATATACAAACTAGAAAATTCCCGAATATAAACAATTTAAATTTATTTATAATTAACCAAATTTTTATTTGCAATATAATTTTATTAATTTTATGAATAAAAAAATTTAATTGTTTAAATTCGGCAATTATCGGTCGGGAATTTTCTTATTTGGGAATTTTCAAATTCGGTAACATTATAAACTATCTAGAATTTCATTATTCGTGAATTTTATTATTCGGAAATGTTATTATTCGGAAATTTTCCAATTCGGGAATTTTATTTTTCGGGATTTTTCAGTCGTCCCGATTTTTATAGTCAAAAGATAATACTTAAAACTTGCATAATTTAAAAAATTGAAACTTTTAAATTTTAATGATTTATAATCTAAAATTCTACAATTTTGAAGATTTAAAATTGAAAATTCTTTAAATTTTACGATTTGTAATCATTACGGCAAATTTGTAACGTTTTATTTTAACATATACTCATTTTTACACAATTTACCCTGTTTTTCTTTATTTTGCATAATAAACCGTACAAAATAATAATTCCTACAAAATCTATGAAGTACCTAAAAACTTGGTATTGATTATATATTTTTACTCAAAAAAAGAATGGATTATACGGCAACCCCAGGTGGAAAAATTATATATAGTTTATACATAGTGTGAAATATTATACAATATAATTTTCATTTGTTTGATATATGAATTGTATGAAACAAATCAAAATGATATATTATATCAACCTCGTTTCTTGCCTCCAAGTTTTTCTATTTTCAAAATTAATTTTTCCATGCAAAAATCGAGTAAAAAATTTAATAATTATTTTTGTCCAAAATAAATCAACCAGTTTCTGATTTTTTTGTTCGAATATAAAAAATTTTGAGGCGAGAAACGAGGTCGGTAGGAGTTGTAATGATTTAGAAATAAATGTTCAAATACCGAAATTTTGCTCCCTAAAAAGGTAACCTTATATTTAATATACCATTAAACCATTTCCCTTTCAGGGTAGGCGTGACACTACCCGATTCGGGCAGTGTTTCTAGGTTTTTCTTGTAGTTATAAATAACTACAAGTATGGGCTCACCACACCCACGATGTGCCAACAGCACTCATGTCAGTATTCTTGAATGGTCACCCATCCAAATACTAACCGCGTCCAACGCTGCTTAACTTCAGTGATCTGACGAGAACTGGGGTTTTCAGCGTGGTATGGTATATTTAATATCAAATAATAAATATACCTGGAAAACTCACTGAGCCTACTAGGGTATTGCTGGTCCGAGGAGTTAAAGAATTTAGATATATTTGTTTTGAGAAATTTCGGAAACAGTTAGAAATTTACAAAAAATAAAAAAATTAGTGTGCTTTGCAGTGTTTCCAAGTCAAATGTATCGAGTGACGATCGCAGCGCCACTATTTGCCCTTCCCGTCGCAAGCACGAAATTTACGCGTGGCGTGACATACCCCTGCTATACAGGTACAAATTCACTTGCTCCGAACTATTTCTTCTGATAACTTAGATCTCATACAAAAAAGTTTTGATCGTCAAATAAGAAGTGTGACGCTTTCAGTGCTTTTTGACTGTATCTTCGATGCGGAGACAAAATAATTTGTTTTTCTTATTGAAACTTTACGAGAGTGTTTTTGACTTCCAAAATAAAGTCTTCATCCCTATTAGAACTACGAACGAAGAAATTCATTTTTTTCGATACACGTGTATTTTGACAATTATCCATATGGGGCCGTTCAAAAAATACGTAACGCCATTAGGAGGGGGGTCCAAAAGTGTCAGGAAAAAGCGTTACGTAGTTTTTGAATGACCCCTATGAAGTTGCAAGTCCTCTGTTAAACCCCAATCTAAGAAGTAGAAATGTCCAATTTGACGGAAATGTTTACAATTGTTCGATTCCTCTTATCACTTAAGAGAGATACCAGTCCAATCCATGTTCAACACAAAATTGTATTGACTGTTCGGTACACGCTGAATCGAACTATGCTGCTGACTACTATTGATAAATCTGCAGTCTGTACTGCATCCTTATTTTACAAGACAACAATATTAATATAATTTTCATAGTGAATAGACATAAGGAGCCCAAAGTCCTGTACATTGACTTCACCAAAAAGGAGCATTTTTCTGTCGGATGTACAATAACGCATCGAAATGCTCGATCTTCTCGAGTGCGGCGCTAGTGTGGTACGCGTATCGATGGCCGCCGTCATGTATTTTTCTTCAACCTGGCACTGAGGATTGAAGAGAGAAAACTTTGAACTTTTAACAACATCAAAAACCCGGATATGAATACCATGAAACTAAATTCCAACGGAAACCTTTGGTGCATTTTAAACTGGTGAAAAATTCAATAATCCTGACTTTCACGTTGAAATCAAAATCTTAATTATTCTCCATTCAAATCTTTATACCGCGAAGATCATGTTAGTGCGTTAGCGCAATAATTTAAAAGTACCTACCTCGTCCATTGCAGGATCTCTACAATTACACACACTTCAAAAAAAGATGTTTCACGGTGGATAAAATTATTTAAATCTTTTTTATGTCAATAACAATTTGTCTCTATAAATCACATGTCACGATTGTAAATAATTCAAAATGTGTCAATGTCAACAAAGGCAGCTGCCATTCAATACGCGTGCCACACTAGCGCCAGACAGGGGAACGGGAAGTATTTTAACCATTTTCATACGACAAAAATGTGCTCATTTTCGGTTACACTACTTTGGTCTCCTAATGTCTATTCTCCTTGATAATTTTGTTGATAAATGTCACTGACAGAACTTTGAAGAACTTGATGATTCACGAGGGTTATGAACTACCCAAAAGTACATTAAAGTTACTTTACGTAAGGAAATGAACTGCGAGAGCGCTGTAAAATCGCGCAACAAGTTTGAATGGGATGACCATAAAATTCTAAACACTTCGTCTCAATATTTTTACATAATTTCTAGTATATTGTCATTCGTTAATCGATTTGTATTTTGAGCAAAGTCTGTTGGTCATTTCATATTATTTGTGTTCTTTCATTAAACTACTTTATATTCTTATATTTTTTGACTAACCTTAATCCATCCTCCATGAGCAGTAACTAGCACGTATAGTAAGTAGAGATCAACTTCCTTTCCACTAATTTTGGGATATTTCTTGAAAGCCGTTCTGCAAAGAAGAAGAAAATGTTAATATTTGATTCCAGATAAGAAAAAGAATAACAAACGTTACTTTGAGCTTATGTTATAGATTTAATTAACTTGCAAAAAGGGTTCAAAAGTATTCGTAAATGGCAGAGTTTGATCATTTTATTTGAAAAGTTTTTAATGTGGAATACTGGTTTCATTTCAATTTCTGTTGTGGAGAAATATAGTTCATGAGTAACCACATTTTATGTCAAATTTAATCAATTTCATTCACGGATAAAGCGCTATAAAGAATTCATAAGACTTAAAATTAAGCATTAGATAATAAAATTTTTAAAGTTGACAGCCAAATAATTGTTTCCATTTCTTTTGTCACGCTATAGTGATAACCACAACATGTTTAAAAATAACTTTACTAAACTTTGTATGATCAACACTAAATCAATACTTTAAATGCTAACATTTTTTTCACCGGTTATCGCCGAATTGAGTATTTTAGCATGATGTCACGATAGGGGGAAATGCCAGGAAGGTTAGCATAGTTGGTACATGCTTATATGCGAATGCATATGAATTTTCAGAAAAATGGTTCTAAACGTAAAAGTAAGTTATAAATTTATGAATAGTAATATTTTTCAAGTGTAGAATGTATTTACGCCGTTATGTTTGTTCCTTTAGTCGGTTGACGACCTTTCAGTTTCACGAAATAAAATAAAATACCCTAAATTTTCTTTTGTCATACATACAGGTATTATTACGTTATTAGGTTCCTACAAACGGAAGGAACAAGTTTTTCGCTTTGATATTAAATATTTATTTTGAAACGTAGTATGGGAGGACCTATGAAATCACATATATAAATAGGAAATAGATATAAATACCTTTTAAATAAATATATCCATATGAATCACAAAGATAAAAAATATTATAGTGTTTATATATATATATAATCATGCCTCCTCGAATAAAGTTTGTACCCCAGAAATTATGTTCTGGGAATGCCTCCTAGGTATTTTTACCGAATATCAAAAAAATAGTTAGGCCTTCTTTAAAAATAACTAGATATTTGTAGAGTTTTGATCAATTTATATGATTTTTTTTCGAAAGGAACAAATAATAAGTAAAGTTTTCTCTGATAAAAACTTTTAATTTTGCGTCCAAAAAAAGTTCCTCATGTGTGAGACTTCAGTTTTTTTAACTCTATGTTATTGGTAAATTTTACGTAAAACTTCTAAAAAGCAAAAAAAAAGTTCACAAATTTCCAAAAAATGAAAAAAAAGAATGTTCTAGCATAAATAGTTCTAAAGTTATGACGTCTTAAAGAGATTTTTCAGTAAAAAGAACTTTGAATCTTTAAAACTAAAAAAAAAATTAATTCTAGCTCTTACAGAACATCAGTCATAGTATCTCATATCAGGCTGCTTTTTATGAAATTCTTTTTACAAATTGGATAATCAAATTGTTGTAACTGTTTTGTTTCAGTTTTAGCAACCCAATGAATTTCGCATTCACTAATGCCATGAAAAAACTCATTTATTGTATTAATACATTAGAAATATATAAAGTAACAATAAAGAATTTATATATTTTCTCTAAATGACGATTTTAAACCTTGACTTCTGACAATTTTCTTTTCCAAGCACAAACGATAAAGAAAATAGAGAAAAGTACTCATGTAATACATACAAAATAAGTTTTAAATAAAAAAACGATCTATAATAAAGTTCCACAAAAAGTATCCTGCTATAAGAGACAATAACTGATGTTCTGTAAGAGCCAGAATCAATTATTTTTTTAGTTTTAAAGAAATTTAATCTGCTTTAATTTATTTTCAAACAACATTAATGTACAAATTTTTGCCAATTAAACAAAATTTTCCATGCAGAAATCGAAATTTTGCAAAATTCTGCGAATGTTTGCAACATTATGCGTAAATTCCAAAATTATGCGAAAATTAAAAAATTATGCAACGAAAGAAAATTATGCGTTTTCATGTGATGACGAATCTTGTATATTTAACTTAGAAACTTTATAAATCGCAAAGATTTTGAGTAATATTCAATGCTGAGAAATTATGCGATTCGCATAAAATAAGGGTCTCTATAGTCTATACATTAAAAATTAAATTTTGCAAAACAACTATTTGCCTATTGTGTATTGAGCACTTAAGGCAGTCGTCGTGCCAAAAACCAGATCTCTGAAAAAAATAGTTTCAATAATCAAAATAATATTACTGGTGAACTGATGATGTAATTTCAAATAAAACCCGTTATTTTTAATCAGGGTGTCTATTCAAATCCTGGAGAAAAATTCCCTGACAATTCCAGGTTTTTTCCAGGTATCTCAAATTTTTTCCAGGTATAATTTTTCATAGCATGGAGCCATTCAAATATTTCTTATATATTTAAAAAATCGACTCGGAATATGTATACAGTTTCGCGAGTTTATTATAAATAATGTTTTTTTTCAGATTCTAGGAATTCAATTATTATTACAAGATATTCTTAAATATTTTAGCACGATCAATTAATTAATTAAATAATACTAAAAACATAATTAATCATTTTTTGAATTTGTCTCTTAAAGTCCATGAATTTGAATAATAATTCAAACAATTTTTTATTTTGTCTACTTATACTTAAAATTCAGTGCATATTTTGGTAAAATTAATGGGGGCACTATACGAAATTCAATTTAAACCGATTAAAATTCGTAACTTTTAAAGTAAAAATTTGGATTTTCAAAAAGATAGATGATTTTTTGACCAAATAGTTGAATTTTCAACCAAAAAGCTCGATTTTCAAACAAAAAGCTGAATTTTGAACTAAAAAATATAAGTTTTCAACCAAAAATGGAACAGTTAAATTTTCAGTCAAACAAATTAATAAAAAAAAAAAAACCAGATTTATTTTTAAAACAAATTTAATTTAACTTCCAACCAAGCAGTTTTATTTTCAAGCAAAAAAATGAATTTTCAACTAAAATTATGAATATTTAGCTGGAATCCTTAATTTTTCAACCAAGAAGATGAATTTTCTACCACAAAAACGATTTTTCAAAAAAAAATACATGAATTTTCAACTGCAAATGATCATACTTTAACTGGAATAGTTAATTTTTCGACCAAAAAGATGAATTTTCAACCAAGAAGATTAATTTTTACTAGAGAACACGAATTTTCAATAAAATACATGAATTTTCAATTGAAAAGATAAATTTTCAACCAAGAATTGAATATTTAAATTTTCATTTAAAAATTAACGTTTAACCAAAGAGATGAATTTTCAACTGAAAGGATATATATATAATTTTCAATTGGAATAGTTGCATTTCACGGTAGAAAAAAAAACATTTTCAAACAATTTGATGAATTTTCAACTGGAATAGTTGAATTTGAAACTAAAAACATGCATTTTCAACTAAAATGATGAGTCGTTAACTAGAATCATTAAATTTCAAACAAAAAGATTAATTTTCAATCCAGAAGATTAATTTCTACCAAAAAAGTCAACATTTGCAACTAAAAAAGATAATTTTTCAACCAAATTTTGAATAGTTACATCTTCAGTAAAAAAAATAATTGTCAACAGAAAAAAAAAATTTTCGACAACATAGTTAAAGTTGCAACACGAATAGTTCAATCTTCAGTAAAAAAATTAATTTTCAGGCAAATAAAAAACGAATTTTTAACAAAATAGTTCATTTTTCAACCAAGGAGATGAACTTTCAATTAAAATGATGAATCTTTAACAACAAAAAATTAATTTTTAACAAAAGAGTAACTCTCAGCCAAGTAGTTAAATCTTCATTCAGAAAAGATGGATTCGGAACGAAAAATGTAGTAGTTGATATTTCAACCAGAAAAGAACGAATTTTCAACAAACTGCACGAATTTTCAACCAAAAACAGAATAGTTCAATTTTGAGTTTAAAAAATTGATTTCAAACAAAAAAAAACGATTTTTCAATAAAATAGTATAATACAGTAATATAAAGCTACTTTTACAAATAAAGAATAATTGTTATTCAATTTAATATTGCAATTAAAAAAAATTAAGCATCCTCTCGAAAAAATTCCCTGACTTTAAAAAAAAATCCCTGACATTTCCAGGTTTTTCCAGGTATATAAAAATTCCCTGACAATTCCAGGTTTTCCAGGTAGGGTAGACACCCTGTTAATGGAAAAGTTTTAAAACTTACAAAAAAAACATTTATTTTAACAATGTTTTTTGCAATTGAATTTTAATAAAGGATTGTATATTTTCGGGGAAAACCTTCTTTACAAGAATACTGTTTCCAATTTTTATAGTGGATTTTTGTAGGTCTGAAATCATTGGAACTATTGTTGTCAAAGAAAACCTTTTTAAACAAATAAATATAATTGAAGATTATTTTACCCATTTTCAAAACCGGAAACAGAAGCGTTGCAGGGAATGTTTTCTCCGAGAAAATAAGACGTGATTTATTAAAATTTAACAGTTCTTAAAACATTGGTAAGACGCGATAATAAGAAAAAATTCAATTACGTAAAACTATTGTTTACATAATTATTGTTCGTAAGTCTTAAAATATTTTTCATTAAAAATGTTTTTCTTTTCATAAGACATGATTGATAGTATCATTTCAATTCTGAAAATCATAGAAAACTTTTTTTCCAGAGAACTGATTTTTGCCACAAATACCTTAATATAAATTAACGCCATACTATATTTCCAAAGGCGAAAAATGTTTTACAAGTTATAAAAACCAGCAAAACCACACAAAAAAACTCTTAAACTTTGAAGAATTGACAACAGAAGAACTTTGCCAGAACTTGAGAATTGACAGCGAAACCTCGGACAGACTGCAGCCATTTTCTCGTCCCAATTTCCTCGAAAAACAAGATGCGAATAAACTAATATGTGCCATACGAAAAATAAAAAATTTCTATTGACACACGCCAAATCTCAAGCATCGTAGGTGCCGTCTAGAGTAAACAAACTCATTTCGTCCCGCGACGCTCGCGAGTTTTACCGCTGGACTTAACCTCAAAATCAGTCGGTCGATACCGACGCCTCAACATAGTCGATACCCCACAAGAAAAGATCCAACAAATATTGTAATGTTTTTCGTATTTGGGAACTCTCCTTGAAATAATCGTTAAATATCCAAAAATAAGCTTATAGAGGCCTTAAATAAGTCATTGCGGAACTAATACGTTACTCTAGGAGAAAAGATAGAGAAAACGGTAGATTCTTGGAATTGGAATCAGCAGGGATTTAAAAGCAAACGCTTTTCGGGACTAGGAAGTCTTTTGAAAAGATGAAACATAAATATAAAAAACAAAGTAAATAAGACTTACCCTCGGGTTTCGTGGAAATGGTGGAGATCCTTGAGGAAGCTTTCTCGCTCGCGCTCGTAGGTGACGGGGTCCTTGTTGAGGAACTTGGCCATGTTCCCAGGCCAGGGTGGGACTTGCAGGTCACTCGGCGGGATTACAGGCCGGGGTGGCGCATGGGGTCGCATTTAGGTGGTGACGAGACCGCTGAGCGCGGACTGTGACACGGGGTCGACTGGAGGTTAAGGGCCGCCGACATCGAGTCGCCTCCTGGAGTTTTCGGATCCGGTATCCAGTGCGAGTAGAGGCGAGGCGGCAAGTTTTCGGAAGTTTTCCGGGCCCGCGCGGTTCCGAAAACGATGGTAGAGTACGTTGAGGGGGGTGGGGGAGAAAACTGCGAGTAGTGAGGAACCGAGTGAGTCGAGAACGCTCGTCGCTCGCACAGTGGTAGACGGGGTTGTGGGTCGGAGCACGATCGATTCACCTGTCACTTGTCAGCGAGACTCATGCAGGAAGGAGCCCGCGCGCTTCAAAAAATCCGGAGTCTAGTCACTAATCGGTTGCAGGGCGTCGAGATTCACGCGAACTGCTGAGCCTTTGAGCCGAGGTAAACTAGAGGCGATCAACTTACGAGCTGGCAAAGCGCGTTGTCGAAGACCGAACGCTTGACGTGAGACCGTACATCAAAATGGCGGCGAGCGCGGCCTGGCATCCATTGGATTGGGCGAAGCGGCAGCAGTTCGGCACTCGGCAATTTCCCGTGGCCGGGCGCTCTCTCCACTCTACGGGACGAGGCAGCTTCCGCCGGACGACGTCGTGGCGCGCGCGAACTGCTCCAGGTCGCGCGGGCCGGCCACGAGGATAAGACACAGGCGGTCACAGCTTTTTCTCAGATGTCGGATTGTCGGTTGGAAAAGCGCGTTTTTTGCAGTTTTAGATGGGAGATGGCATAGACACATTTTTAGAGGGAGATTGAGGCCGGCGGCGCGCTTGGTGGGAGGTGATGGCGCAATCTAGCGGGAAGGTTAGAGGGAAATTGTCGGTCGGTATGGTAGGAATATTCTCAAGTTTACGGCGCAAAATTTAAAATGATTATATACTATATGCAAATACACGCACGTTTTCACGTCGTCGGGTTTTTATTTGCTAAAATTATAATAGGACAGTTTTTCGAATGGAATGAAAAGGAATTGAAGTTTTATCATTTCTTAATAAAAGCGTTTAAAATTGAATAATTTAAAATTAAAAATGTTTTGATCAGAAGCTCTCAAAATTGAAAAATTTCAGAGTAGAATTTTTTAAACTGGACAATTTTATTGGAAAAAAGTTGAAATTTTCCTATTTCTAATTCAAAGCGTTCAAAATTGAATATGTTTATTTTTAATTGAAGTATGTCGAACTTGAATGATTTCAGATTGAAATTTTGAAAATAAAACAATTTCAAAAGATTTAAAATTCAAAGGAATCGAAATTTTATTATTAAAAGTAAATTAAAGGAAGTTTTTAGATGGGACTATAAGGAGAGACAAGATAAAAGGACAAAGGTATAAACAACGGAATAACAAAAGGGCAGTCAGGGAGAGCACGATAGAGAAAAAGAGTTAATGAAAGATACTTCGGATGGGATGCAGAAGAGGAAGGTTAAAATAAAGGGAAGGTGGTAAAGGATAATGACAATTTATAACGGGAAGGGAATGAAAAAGACAAAAAAAGAAATAGGGAGTTACATAAGAATAGGAAAGAAAGGGAGTATACATATATTGGGATGGAGAATATAATGAGAGAAAGTCGGAAGACCTGATATTTAATAACAAAGGAAAATAACTATTTCGGTTGGGAGAAGAAAGGGGTTGGTCTATATTGAATTAGAAACAGAAAAATAAATTAGGAAGACTAATTTGCTTACACGAGAAGTAATTTGGCTACAGTACTAGGTTACGTAATCGTAAACATGGAGAGGTATGAAAGTATACGAAATGCTAAGAGGCAAGAGTGGAGTCGTATCACGGCCCAGGTGAAAATAATTCGCCCGAAATTCGGGTGGAATTCCGGGCGAATTAGTACAATACACGCAATACGTATGCTACAAAATAAAGCATATTATATTATGTCTACAATTATATATAATTATATAATAGTCGCCCGAAATTCCACCCGAATTTCGGGCGAAAATTCGGTTCCAAAATGCCACGCGAATTCATAGCGAATTTCCGCGCTAATTCACGTGCATTCCACGCGAATTTCGCCCGAATTACTTTCACCTGGGGAACCGGTAGGGATGTAGCTAAAATGCAGAATCAAACAGGAAAAGAGAAAAAGTTGGGGAGAGGTAATAAAGAAAGAAGTTTGGACGGAAGAAGCGAGGAAAGCACAATAGATAAAAAAGACAGAAAAATTAGATTTGGAAAAGGTTGAGTTGTTAAAGTTGCGGGAGGTTTTGAAAAGAAAGGTGAAGCAGGCTAAGAAAGTTAAAAATATTGAGATTAGAAAGGGAGAAGATAAAAATTGGACAAATCTCTGGTGGGAAATTGATTGCAAGGAAAAGAAAAAGGATGCTAAGAAAGCGTATAAGGACTGAAAAAAGGAAAAGCATATAGGTTGAAGTACGTCGTGACTAGGAAGGAGTATAGAGATTTGTGTTAGATAACAGAGGAAAGAAAGCAAAAAAAAAAGAGGAGGAACTTAATAGTATTAAAACGGAAGGGAAAGCATGGCAGTTTATTAAAAAAATGAGAAAGAAAAAATCTGCCCGCTGCGTGGGCACATTTTCATCACCACATTTGTGCACAGACCATTTAAAATGAAAGGTCAAAGCATCGACAACTGTAATTTAGTGATCGTGAATTATCTTTTGTTAAAGCTCTTTCGGCTTTAACGAACACATTCCCATCACGTATCTCGTGCTTCGCACTCGATTTTGTCCAAAATCTAAACTTCCAGAAATTTAATTTGTTTACTTTCAATGTTATTTTTTACAATTTGAACTAAAAATACGCATCCTAGCGTAAAGTAGTTTTGAGCAAATTTGTACATATAATTTAGGCGAAAAATTTTGTTAAATAAAGTCTTATTGTAGCTTGTGTGACAAATTTGTACCTCTTTTTGGGTGAGCAACTTTTGTCAATTCATTTTTCTCATAGTTTGCGTCGTTTGTCCAAAAATCAAATTTTTTAAGTTTTAATGTTGTTTTTTTACGAATAAAACAAAAACCACGCATCCTATCAAATAATAATTCAAAACCAATTTGTAGTTCTTCTTTGGGTGGACAACATTTGCCTCACTATTTTTTTCGTAGCTTGTGTCGTTTGTCCAGAAATTTAATTTGTCAATTTTTTATGTCGTTTTTCACGAATAAAACAAGAACTACGCGTCCTAATAGAAAGTGATAATTGACAGATTTGTAGATATTTTTTGAGTGCACAATTTTTCTCAATTCATCTTTTTTCGTATCTTATATAGTTTTACCGAAAAATGGAATTTTTTATTTTTCATTATTTTTTTGTGGGAACAAAATTTGAATTTTCGATTTTTCAAGAAAATTCAAAAAGTTATTATGACAATCTTATAGGGTGTTCAAAAAGCAATGTTTTTCTTCTCTTGACTTTTTTTCATATTGGGCGTTGTTTGGCTTAAAATTTTTATTTCCTTTTGTTTTTTTTTATTTTGTAAATGCTATAACTCTGGTTTTTTCTTTTTATCGAAAAAAGTCATGAGGATAAATTGTTCGCCCTTTTGAATACTGCGAACAACCATACATAGAATTTTAAAATTCTAAAAAAAGTGGTCGGAAAAATGTTGAAAATGTTTTTACTTTTTGAATTTTCATCCAAAATGGCTGCATAACGAATTTAACCTTCATTTTAGGACACTTGAAGAGTATGCCAAAGCCCAATCCAATATGTCCATTCTTTCAAAAGTTTTTCATGCTAATAAACTAAAAATCTGCAGGCAGATCTACCGACAGACAAATTCGTAAAAATCTGTTTTTCGGGTTCAGGAGGTCTCAAAATGTGGACTAGCGTGAAATGGTTCTAAGAAAATTTGTAGATATAATTTAGGCGAAAAATTTTATTAGTTAAAATGTTATTTTAGCTTGTGCCGTTTTTCCAAAAAGTTATTTTTTTTTTCATTTTGAATGTACTCTTATAACGAAAATTGATTACGAATTTGTAAATCTTTTTTGAATGCAACATTTTTGTTCATTCATCTGTTTTCGTACTTTGCATAGTTTTTCCAAAAATTTCATTTTTTTTTTATTGTCAATGTTATTTTCACGAATAAAACAAAAACTACGCATCCTATCGAAACATGATTCATAACAAATTTGTAGCTCTTTTTTCGATGAACAAATTTTGTCTTTTCATTCATTTCGTAGCTTATGTTTATCGTCTGAAAATTCAATTTTTCTATTTTAAATGCACAAATCTAATACATTCTCCGATGAGAATGTAACAAGAAGGCATAAGTGATAAGATAAAAATGGAAGAGTGGGGGGGGGGTATTTTAAAGAAATGTTTATAGGGTCAGACGAAAAGGAAAATGGATAACTGACAGGGGGAGGTAAGAGAGGTCCTAGAGGATAAGGAGATAGACGTGCAACTCAATAGGTTAAAGAAAAGAAAGACAGGGGGTAATGCGGCATGGTTTTAGTTTTACAGCATCCTAGATTCTAAGCAAATTTGTTGATATAATTTAGGCAAAAAAATTTGCTAAATAAAATGTTATTGTAGCTTGTGTCCTTTTTCCAAAAAGTTAATTTTTTTATTTTTGAAATATATTTTCATAATGAGAATTTATAACAAATTTGTAGATATTTTTCGTTGAACAACGTTTGTCTTTTAATTTTTTTCGTCTCTTGTGTCATTTTTACACAAATTTAATTTTTTTATTTTCAATCTTCTTTTTTACGATTAAAAGAAAATCTACTCGTCCTATATACAAATTATTAATCACACATTTGTAAATCCTTTTTGGGTGAAGAACTTTTGTGTATTAATTTTTTTTCGTACCTTGTGTCGTTTTCCAAAAAATTTAATTTTTTTATTTCTAATGTTATTTTTTACGATTAAAACAGAAAACTACGCGTCCTATCAGAAAATTATGGATGACAAATTTGGATGAGTTTTTCATTCTTTTTTGAAAGAGAACCTTTTGTATATTAATTTTTCTCATAGCTTGTGTCGTTTGTCCAAAAATTTAATTTTTTTTTTAAATGTTGTTTTTTACGAATAATCAGAAACTGAGCATCCTATCAAAAAATGATTAATAACAAATTTGTAGCTCTTCTTTCGATGAACAACTTTTGTCGTATTATTTTTCTTCGTAGCTTGTGTCGCTTGTACAAAAATTTAATTTTTTTATATTTAATGTTGTTTTTTACGAATAAAACAAAAACTGCGTGTCCTATAGAAAACTGATTAATAAAAAATTTGTAGATATTTTTTGGGTGCACAATGCTTGTCGATTTATATTTTTTCGTATCTCGCATAGTTTAATAATCATAGTTTAGTTAATAGTTTTAGTTAATCATAGTTTAATAATAGTTTAGATAATCTTACAGGGCTTTCAAAAAACAACGTTTTCCTTTTGTTGACTTTTTTCATTTCGTGCCTTGTTTGGCTTGAAATGTTCATTTTCGTTTGTTTTTTTCTTATTTTGAGAATGATATAACTCTGATAATTTTCTTTTTATCAAAAAAAGTCATCAGGATAAATTGTTCTAGTTTCCGAGTACACAAGAACTCCAATATAAGGCCAGTTTCGGGGGTTGCCTCGCAGTGGCCGTGGCACTAAATTAGTCGTTGGAAACGTAAACAGTCAGCGCCGTATGAACCACTTCTGTTGAATTTTTCTCCCGCTTTTGTCGCTCCCGCTTACTGCTCCCCCGTACTTCCCGCTTTTATCGCTCGCTACTGGTGGCGAAGCATTGTCGACACTGATTGTGCGCTGAGAAACTGCGTGGGCCAGCAGTTCTAGGAAGAACTAAATCAGTCGGCCTTATATTGGAGTTCTTGTGTAATATGAATAGCCGTACATAGAATTTTTAATCTTGAAAAAAAAACCGTCTCAAAAATTTTGAAACTCCTCTAACTTTTTGAATTTTCATCCAAAAGAGTTGGTTAACGAACTCGATCTTTCTTTTTGGTCCCTGAAACTGTGTGCCAAAGCACAATCCAATCCGAATAGTCTTTCAAAAGTTATCCGGTATACAGATGACGACGACAACAACAACGACGACGACAGACAGACCGACACCGTCGTAAAACCGTTTTTTTTATTCAGGTGGTCTCGAAACTTGGAGATTCAAAGAAATCCGCGATAGACGGTTTTCACATAAAAATAATACCTTCTCATTATGATGAGAATGTAGAAACTAATATACAAAAGTTGTTTAGCCAAAAAAGATCGAGGAATTTTACGGAATTTGTGTGGAAGGTGTGAGCGGAGTGTGAGGGTGGAAGCCTAGGAGGTGAGTAGGGTGGTTTTGGGTGAATTGGGAAGATAGGAAGTAATTTTCAGCGTAGGTGTGAGGTGGGATTTAGGTAGATAGAGAAAGTGAGGTTAGGTTGGCAAGGAGTCGGGGGAGTTTGTGGTCGGGAGTCTTGGGCCTCCGAGGGGTCAAGGGTGGGTCTCGCAGAGTTAGGGGATGTTAAGGGAGAGAAAGGGGTGTCTGCAGGGGCTGTGAGGAATAGAAAAAAAGGGAAGTAAAGGGTAAATTTGGCGGCGATTGTGCAGAGACATCTGTCGGCTGCGAAAGGTACTACATGGATAGGTCCCAGTTACCGGCGGCAGGTGAGCAGGGACAGTGCTGGCAGTGCTGCTAGTGAAATTGATGGGGAGGAAATTTTCTACAGGCCACGACCAAAGATATAAGCCTAGATGCGGCACGGGGTGTCAGAGTGGGGGAACCATATATATAGGACATCACATTTTTTGCCATATCGAGGTGCTGCCCTCACCGTACTACGAAGTCGAGAGCTGGTTTTCTCATTCTTCGTAAAATATGACGGTAAAGCAGTTGAAAAATTTTTTAAGGTTAGAAAAGTTTGACATGTATCGCTTCATAAACAAAACACCGCACTTCCGAATATAATAATTATTAGTGCAATGTCTAGGCACACCGAAATTACATATTTGGAATAAATAATTTAAAATTAATAATGACAGAAGCACTGATATGATGTTAATAAATAAATTGAATTTTGAGAGTTATACCGTCAAAAAGATAATTATGTTTATATTTTGTTAAATATTATTATAATTTCTAATGCGTTCATGTTTCTATAAATGATAGACCAGATATATTTTAAATTATAATTTTTTTGCACTTCGAAGTTTAATTTTCATTATTAGTCTGAACCGAAATTTGAGTGCATTTAAGAATGTACAGAATTTTTGCAAATCTGAAGCTTGAGACAGGTTTTTTGCATAGTCTTTCAAACAAATTACAAAAAACGATCTCAAAAATCGAATTTTTAATTTAAAAAGAAAAACTAAGACGAAATTTCGAGATAAATCAGGGCTGAAAAAACTTTTTCTTGATAAATATTTTTTGAAATTAAAATAATCAAATTAAATTTTTAATTTTTTAAAGTTCAAAATGACAATAATTGAAAAAGATATATATTTCTGGATGAAAATTTTTGGTTGAAAATGTACATAGTATTTCTTTAAATTACTTTTAAATTACTTCCGTTTCCAGTACCGAATGGTAAAGTACGCGTGGTTTTTTGTGCTATCTTTTTTGGTTTGAGCGACGAGTTTGCAGTTGTGATTGAGGCGAAAGGTGGTAAGGGAGGTCAGTGAAGTGAAGGGGTTGTGTGGAAGTGTGGGGAGGCTGTTTTGTAGGGTTAAAAGGGTTAGGAGGAAAGTTAAAAGTGATAATTTGGAGGTTAGTTGTCGAGGACGGAAAAGTGAGAGAGAAGATAGGGGACAGCAGATCGATAAAACAGGCCAGCATGTTTGTCACGAGGAGTCCAGTGGGCCCCGGTAGAGGGCAGCAGCAGGTTGAAAACAACCCCGGTACTGATGATCTCACTGTGACCGGCAAAACAGGGAGGGGTAAGGGTGATGCCGGGGATAGCGATGATGGCGAGTATGCTACGCCAGGGTACTTCAGGTGGGGAGAGAAGGAAGGGGAACTAGCTGACAGGAAGACTCGAGGTAGGCCGTCAAATCGGGAACTCCTTAATAGATCCAGAGCTAGCAGTTTAGGATCGAGACAACTTTTTGATAAATGGAGACAGGGGGGAGGGTTTGCGGATAAAAGCGATGAGGGGGAGAAGACGGAAGACAGTAAAAGATCAAGGGAAGAAGAAGAGGGGTATGAGCAGGGAGATGAAAAGTTGCGGAAAAAGATAAAAAAGAAGTCTCCAACGGAGAGGAATAAAGCAATAAGGAAAGTCGATCTAGAGAGCCTGGAAAATCTAATTAAGGGTTTTAGAGAGGAAACGAACCGAAGTCTGAATGGCATGCAAAAGCGAGGGGAGGAGGTTTGGGAAGAAATGAGGAAAGTTAGAGAGAAGTGGGAAGAATGGGATCTGGTGTGGCTGCAAGAAAAAGATAAAGTTTGGAAGCAGTTGGAGGATATTGAGAAAAATCAAAGGATAAGTGAGAAAGAGAGAAAATCGGATATGGAGAAATTGGCAGAAAGAGTGAGAAAGCTAGAGTGTAAGACTGAGGATATAAAGAAAGGGAATGAAGGGGTAAGAGAAGGAGAGAGTATAAAAGAAAAGAATGAGAACGTTATCCTAGAAAATGTGAGAATGAAATCAAGATTGAGAGAGTTGGAAAGAAAAATGGAAGTAGAAGAGAAGACAAAACGGAGTAGCAATATAGTGATTAGAGGAATGAAAGTGGATAGTGAATCAGGAAGAGAAGAAGTGGAAAAGTTGATGGGTGAAATTGGGGCAAAAGTGCACGTGGAAGAGGTAAATGGAGTCGGAAGGAAGATGGAAGGTAAATCGCGCATGTTTATAGTGAAAGTGAGAAATGAGGAAGAAAAAGTTGATATCTTGAGAAAGAAGAAAGCTCTAAAGGGAAGGGAAGAAAGGATAGAGGAGGATTTGACGTGGAATGAAAGAAGAAGAAAGTGGATGATGAAACAGAAAGCATGGAGTGAAAGAGTGAAAGGGAACACGGTATGGATAGGGAAAGACAGAATGTGGATAAATGGGAATGTGTGGATATGGGATGATGAGGAAGATAAATTGAGTGAAGTGTGTAGGGAAGGCCCATGGCGACGAGGGCAAAAAGTGGAGACTAAGGATATAAGGGAGGAGGTCATGGGAACAGTAGAGTGTGAAAGGAAAGAAGTAGGAGAAAACGGAGCGACGGGGTTTCCACAAAAGTAGGGAGGGGATATAAGGACGAAAAAAGGGAGAAAGGAAGGAAGAATGAAGTGAGAGTAGCGTTTTGGAACGTATCAGGACTAATGAATAAAGATGAAGGATTCTGGGAAGAGTTGAAGAAATGGGATGTAGTGATGTTGAGTGAAACCTGGGTAGATGAGAAGGAGTGGAAGAGAGTGAAGAGGAAGTTACCCAAGGGATATATTTGGCAGATGCAAGGGGCAAAGAAAGATAAGGTGAAGGGAAGAAAGAAAGGGGGTATGGTGTCAGGAGTGAGGAAGGAATTGGTGGGAGAAAAGAGAATAGAAATGGGATTTGAGGAAACTGATGGAGTTATAACGAGAATGGTGAAGATAGGAAAAAGAAAAGTGAGGATAGTTTGCGTTTATAGGAGAAGGGGAGAAGAAGAAGGTTGGAGTGTGATTAGGAAATGGGTGGCGAAAAAGGATGACGAATTAGTGTTGATAGGAGGTGATCTAAATGCGTGGACGGGGGAACAGGGAGGGGAAATATGGGATGAAGAGTGTGAGACTTTCAGGAGAAAATCGAAACACAAACAGGTGGACCAGGAGGGTAAGACTATGTTGGAAATCCTGGGAGAAACAGGGTGGTTTATTTGTAATGGGAACTCGGAAGGGGATGAGGAAGGCGAGATTACGTTTGCAGGGAAAGGGGAAACAGTGATTGACTACATTCTGGCCGAGGAAAGGATAAGGAGGCTGTTAAAAAGAATGGAAGTAGGGAACGAA
Source organism: Andricus curvator (assembly GCA_932195095.1). Taxonomy (NCBI): domain Eukaryota; kingdom Metazoa; phylum Arthropoda; class Insecta; order Hymenoptera; family Cynipidae; genus Andricus; species Andricus curvator. Next base: position 4,715 of record CAKNYM010044817.1, on the reverse strand, counting down.
ATAGGGTCAGAACACTTCCCGGTCATTGCAACGTTGAAATGCGGGAATTGGAGAAGAGAGGGAAGGAAGAAGGAGGGAGCGACACGGAAAAAAGCAAAGATGGGTAAATGGGGAGTTGATAAGCTGAGAGAATATACGGAAAGAATGGAAGAAGAGAATGGTTTGATTGAAGATGGGGGAGGTGTGGATGAGATGTTGTGTAAGATGAGGGGAAGGGTAGAGAAGATAGTGGAAGAAATTAGGCCAAGTGAGGAAGAAAGAAGGGAGAAGAGAGGATGGTGGGATGTGGAATGTGCGGAGAGTAAAGAGCGCATAAAGCTATCATTAAAGAATTGGAGAAAAGGAGAGATAGACAAAAAGGAGTATAATAAAAGAAAAAGGGAACACGAGAAATTACTGGATGTCAAACGACAGGGGGAGAAGGTAAGGTACATGGAGGAGGTAGAAAAAGCAATAAAGGAAGGAAGAGAATGGGAGGTGATCAATAGAGAAAGAAGTGAATGGAAAGGAATCAATGAAGAGATAAGTATGGATGAATGGACGGCATATTTCAAGAAATTGCTAGGAGGGGTGGATAGCAAGGTGAGGGGGGATGGTAGAAAGATCAAGGAGGGAGGAATAGAAGGTGGGAATGAGTTGACCAGAGAGGAGGTGAATCAAGCAATTGAGAAGTTAAAAAGAAATAAGGCGACAGGAGAGGATGGGATGGAAAATGAAGCGTTGAAATTTGGCGGAAGAAGGGTTAGAGAAGAGATTTGGGAAGTATGTAATAGAGTATGGAGAGGCGAAGGATGGCCGAAGGAGTGGAGAACAGGTTTGGTAGTTCCTTTATTAAAGAAAGGAGGGGGGCAAAAAGTGGAAGATTATAGAGGAATCACTCTCATGCCAGTAACGTATAAGATTTACGCGGAGGTGCTTAGGAAGAGATTAGAAGAACAGGTAGAGGAGAAAGAAAGTATTCCACACAATCAAACAGGATTCAGAAAGGGGATGGGGACAGTGGATAACATTTTCGTACTAAATTATTTAGTTAACAGGAACCTGGGACTGAAAAAAGGAAAACTAGTCGCACTTTTTGTAGATTTTAAGGCAGCTTTCGACTCGGTGAATAGAAAAGTTTTGTGGAAGGCAATGAAAGAAAGGGAGGTGGACGAAGATCTGATTGAGAGGATAAAAGAGGTCTTTACGGAGACAAAGACAAGGGTGAGAATAGGGGAACAGAAAGGAGAGGAATTTTGGACAGGGAGGGGTCTTAGGCAGGGGTGCCCGCTAAGCCCGTTGTTGTTCAGCATCTTGTTAGCAGACCTAGAAAAGAAAATGGGAAGGAAAGGTAAAGGGGGTATTGTCCTAGGAAATAAGAGAATATACTCGTTAGCGTACGCGGACGATGTGGTGCTTCTGGCAGAGAATGAAAGTGGAATGAACTTGCTAATGAAAGGATTCGAAGAGTACGTGAGAGAGAAAGACCTGACAATTAATGTGACAAAGACAAAAATAGTATGTTTCAGGAAGAGAAAGAATGAAGTAAAGTATGGATGGAAGATAAATGGGGAAATGGTGGAAATGGTAGAGGAATTTTGTTATTTAGGATTCTGGTTCGAAGCGGGAGGTGGAAACGATCTGCAAGTGAAAAAAAGGATGGAAAGTGCGAGTAAGGTGATGGGTCAAGTGTGGGGGATTGGAAAAAGAAGATTCAAAGAGGACTGGAAGATGAGAGTATGGCTGTTTGACTCACTGGTATGGTCTGTGATGTGTTATGGAGTGGAGATTTGGGGATGGAAGGAGTACAAAAAAGTAGAAAACATGCAAGAGAGATTTCTGAGATGGGTTATGGGAGTGAGTTGGAACTGCCCAGGTTATATGTTGAGAGAAGAAACAGGAAGAGAGAAATTGGTGATAAGGCAGAGGAAAAGGGTATGGAATTTCGAAGAGAAACTTAAGAGTGGTAAGGGTAGCAAAGTTGCACAAGCATGCCTGCAGGAAATATTAGATAGAGAGAGGAGAGGAAACACGGGACATTCAAGATGGGAGGAGGAGAGATGGAAAGTGAGAAGAGAATGGAGAATGTGTGACGAGGGGAGGGAGTGGCAGGTAGTAGAGGGGGAAATGAGTAAGAAGCAGGAAGAGCAGAGGTGGGAAAAGATTATAGAGTCAAAATATAATAAATGGTATAGATTCATCAAGATGGAAGGGGTCCCAGAATATTTAGGAAAATTGAAAAAGGAGAGCAGGTGGTCCAGAATGATACGCTTCAGAATGGGAGAAGGTATGAATGAGTGTAAATATTGGATGAGTGAAGAAATGAAAATGTGTAGGGTATGTGGGTATGAAAGGGAATCTTGGGAGCACGTGTTGGAGAGATGTACAGGGGAAGAGGAAGGGGGAAAGAGCGTTGTAGATAAAGTTAGGTGGATACTGAGCGGTTGTGGACAAGGGGAAAAGTGGATGAAGAGCTTAGAAGAGAAAAGGGAAGAGAGAATGCATGGGGAAGGTGAAAACCAAAATTGAAATATGGATAAGGAAAATTAGTGTTGCGTGTCTTTGAAAAGCTTGAAGAATAATGGTAAGAGGAAACGGAAGCCCTGGAAGGTCTCGCGCACTTGTTAGATAATAGTTATTAGCTAGTAAGATAATAGTTAAGAACTTGTAAATAATAAGAAGGCGAAGCGACTATAGGTTAAGATAAGCATAAGGCATAGAGGATAAGAGAAATTGTAAAAGATGTAAAGGGAACGGAGCCCTCAAACCCGTAAAAGGGAGAGTAATAAAATACTACTACTACTACTACTACAACAAAAATGTTCTCAAAAATCGAATTGTTAATTTAAAAAAAACTTCGAGATAAATTAGTGCTGATTTGAATCATGCAAAGTTTGTTTGGAAAATATTATTAGGTTCGAAGAAATTTTACGGAGAAATTTTTTTCTGTTTGAGGCGCATGTGTTTTTACATTAATTTGTTTATACGATTTTTATTTTAACTTCAAACAATAATTCAATAAAAATCTAAATATTAAACAAAAATTTCTTTGTTGGAAAAATATATTATTATGGTATTTTTAATAAATAAATAATATTTATTAAGAAACAATTTTTTTATTTATTAAAATTCTACAATTTTATAATTAAGGGATATTCTAGTTCGGATATTTTATAATCAGGCAATTTTATGTCGGGAATTTTCAAATTCGGTAATATTATAAACTCTTCGGGAATTTTCCAATTCGGAAATTTTATCGTTTTTGGAATGTTATTATACGGGAATTTTACAGTGTCAAGAATTTTATTTTTGGGGATTTTAATGTCGTCCCTAGAAGTACAGCAAATTTTCAGAATTTGGAATTTGCTATTTCATAGAATTATTTTCTTCACTTGTGGTTTTAAAATTTTTTCAAGCATGCGTGGAATTTTTAAGTATGAAAATACACTAGAGAAAAAATTGACAATTATATACAATTTGGCATTAAATACCAAATCCCGAATTTTGAAAATTTGCTGTAATTCTAATTTCGATCCTGGATCTTGTCGATTTTCCTACTGTATTTATTTATTTTTTTAAATTTATTATACAAGCATTTTTAAAGCACAAATTCTTATTTATCTTATCTCATTAAATACAAAATTTGAAAAATTCACTGTATATCCAATTTTGATTCCTGGGTATTGGCGATTTTTTTCCTGGTGCATTTTGGTCACTGGAAAACGAGGGTGAATTAAATAGGAATTATCTCTTAGAAAATAACTGTTTAAAACCCGAAAGAAATAGATACTTTTTTGACCTCGAGGTATGTAAAAAAGTTTTAACTTCACAAAATCTAAAAACTCTGCAAACAAGAAATTTTGTTAGCATTTTTTTAGCGCAAATAACCAAAGTGTATGCAAAGATATTATATATCTTTGCTGTACATATGTCTATCGATTCCCAAAAACTTCAGTTATTGGTACTGAAATTTCAGTACACACAACAATGGTTTAAATTTCCCTAATATTATGTCACTAATATATCGCTAAATTGTTCTGCAGATTTCAATTTTAATTTGTATTCTTCTCAATTTTGTATTTAATATAATTTCTATTTTAATATAGTTCAATATGTTATTTGAAAGACTCGACGTTTGTCCTTCTAATATCTTGTAGATTTTTCTATTAAAGAATAAATCTTTGCAAGTTTCATTGTTTAAAAATAAGTAGGATCTAAAACTTTTATTTTAAATTAAATATGAGTCTGATACTTTCAATGAAAATCGAGTGGTTTTATTTCTACAAGTTTATTTCTACTGAAAGTATTAGAGTCTTATTTAATTTAAAATAAAAATGTTAAGTCTTACTTAGTTTTAAGCAATGAATCTTGAATCAGATGTATTCTTTAATAGAAAAATCTATAAGATATTATAAGAAGAAACGACAGATTTTTCAAAAAAAAATCTTGAACTATATTAAAATAGGAATTATATTAAATAGAAAATTTACAAGAATAAGAAATTTTAATTTAATTAGAATTTAATTAAAAAAATTAACATTAAATATTCGAGGGGAGTTAACCACATGCAATTTTTATCTTTATCAGAATTCAAAACTTCAAAGAAATCCAAACAGATTATAATTAATTCAAAGTATTCAAAGAATCCCAAAAAATCAAAAGCAGTAGGAACTATAAACCTTATATAGGGTGCATCTCAGCAACTAAGGGTTCGATTATGATATTACTAAAAAAAA